>ML112078.1:0-45371 GCA_003697995.1 Taxidea taxus jeffersonii
GGGGAATGGAGAAAGGGAGAGATGGTTTTTTCTTTTTCCTTTTTAAAGAATGCATTTATTTATTTGTCAGAGTGAGAGAGAGAGAGACATCGAGAGAGGGAACATAAATAAGCAAGGGGAGTGGGAGAGGGAGAAGCAGGCCTGCCATTGAGCAAGGAGCCTAGTGCAGGGCTCGATCCCAGGACCCTGGGACCTTGACCCCAGCCACAGGCAGAAGCTTAATGACTGAGCCACCCAGATGCCCTGAGAGAGGTTTTTAAAGATGAAAGGAAGAGAAATAGAAGAGAAAACGGAAAAGCAGGAAGAATAAAGTGAAAGAATAGGAGGGAGAAAGGACAGAGGAAGAAGACAGTAACAGAGGGAAATGGGGATGTAAGGAGAAAAAAAACAAAAACCACCAGAGAGAGGAAACGTAAAAAGGAGAAAACTGAAGTACCAAGGAAGGTGGTGTGAGTCCCCCCATCCCTCCCAGGTCCTCAACACCCCAGCCCGGAAGCTTCCCTGACTGCCACGTGGCCTCAGGGTGACTGCCTGGTGCCCACCAGCACAGAATCCTCCCCACGCCAACCCTCAGCCTTGGGAAAGGAGTCAGGTTGGTCCTCTCCTCCCTGTCCCCAGCCCCAGTCCCAACTCCAAAGCTCCGAACCAGACAGAAGAAAGGGAGCCAGGAGTCCCCCATCTGTGCTCTCTTCTTTCTCTGACTTTGTGTGTCTCCTTCTGATTGCCGCTAAGTACGGGGGTGTGGGGAGACATCTGATGCTGGGTACAGTACTGCACCCAGAGATAACCTCCCAGTGCGGTCTGCTGTCAGCTCAAGGAAGGCAGGGTTTTGCCCTGGTCATCACCGTGGCCCTCACACGTTGGCACACGCAGTAAGCTCATAGGCAACGAATGGCGGCTCAATGAAGTCACGGTATTGCCACCAAGCCACACAGGTCCTACCTCCCTGTGGTCCTCTGTTCCCACACTGAGCCCTGTGGCCGAGACGGCTCAACAATCCTTCCTACCTTTCGTTTCAGAACTGGACCACCCCAGGAAGGGTAGGGACCAGCTGATGTTGGCTTGTGCGCTGCCCACGCCATCATCAACGTGAGCAAAGTGGCCAGAGGACCTCCAAGCAGATGGGTCGAGCCTACGCATTCATTTGACTCGGCTCCTTACTGGCTCTTTATGGCCACAAGATGGCAGCCTGAATTCTTTTTTAGATTTTCTTTCAATGGGACCGGGGAATATAAGACCAGAGTGGCTGAAAAACAGGTAGCCACCTGCTCCTGCGAGTTGGAGGAATCCTCTTTGTCCTGCGTGGTTTGGTGCTTAATCTCTTCAAAATTAATCTCTCAAAATTACTCATATCCAGCATAAGAGTCGAGGCCGTGAGACTCTTCCTTGCTGCACTCACACGTTTAATCGTTTTCCAGAGAACATGCCATTCCTTCTAAATGGAACCATAGCTTTGAGACCTCCCAAACCCGTGGACAGAATCAGAAAAAATGAGGGAGCACATATATGTTAGGAACTCGCTGTTTTCTCTTAGCTCTAATTCTCTGGAACACAAACGTCAAGGGGATTTTAGCTTTCCCACATATATGTTTCCAGTCCTGTTCTTCTGACACATTTAGGAATTCATTCAGGAAGTGAAGAATACAGTTGTGGCTCAGTGCATGTGGCATTGGACCAGCCAAACTATGAAATTTTCAGGATGTGTTTTTTTAGTTCAAAACATGTATTTGATCTCCTTATTTGTACCACATATATTATTACAGAAGTTCAAAGGCAACGCACTTAGTACATAGCTTGGGGCAGGGAGGGGAAATGAGGTTAGGAGGGAAAGGGCAGTATATGACTGTAATATCTGATATAAAATCCTTAGAAAAAGTTCTATAGTAATAATAATAATGAAAACTAAGAATGATACGCTTCTAAGTTTCCAGGCATAATGCTGAGCACCTTCCACGTGTGAATGCATTTAATTCTTACAACAACCCTCTGGGATAGGACCTATTATTTCCCTATTCCACAGATGAGGAAGTTGTGGCACAGAGAGGTTAAGGAACATGTTCAAGACTCCCATCTAAACACAGCAGTGTTAGGCATTATCTCTAAAACCATGCTCCTCACTGCCTGGAGGCTCTTGCAAAGTGAACCGCAATGTTTCATTGTTTTATGCAGCATATTTTCTATGAATTGTTTAAATGCTGTTTTATTTTCCCTTTCTGGTCCTACTCTGTCCCTAATACAACCTAACTTTAAAAGAATAAAAGAGGCATCATGAGGCCTCTACCCAGGAGTACTTTCAGGCCCCCCTGGGAGAGGGGAAGGGTTGGGATGGGGCCTGGGGCCCCCAGGGTAGGGCGACTGCTCACGGTGGGCACAGAGGAATGCCTGTTAGGACAGCACCTTGGATGTTTTCAGCCTGCTTCTTTACAAAGTACCTTCTCACTGTCTGTGACTGGTCCCCACAAAAACTTTGTGAAGAAGTGCCCTGATGGGGCACCTGGGTGGCTCAGTGGGTTAAGCCACTGGCTTCAGCTCAGGTCATGGTCTCAGGTCCTGGGATCGAGCCCCACATCGGGCTCTCTGCGGGGAGCTTGCTTCCTCCTCTCTCTCTGTCTGCCTCTCTGCCTACTTGTGATCTCTGTCTGTCAAATGAATAAATAAAATCTTTAAAAAAAAAAAAAAAGAAGAAGTGCCCTGATGAGATGTTCTTGGAAAACTGAGGCTCAAAGACACTAAAGGAAGGGAAATTAAAAAAAATAATGAAGGAAGGGGAATTTCACAGTAAATGATGAAGCAAGGACCCCAACACAAAAGACTGCTTCTGTTTTTTTTTTTTATCTACTCTCCACGTTCAGTGCCAAGCCTCTGCAGGTAGGACCGATCCTAAAAGCCAGCCAGTAACCCCAGGCCTTGTGTCTTCTATGTCCTGCCCCCTTGAGCCCTGGCTTGACTCGGTGGCACATTTCTACTGAGAGGAGGCACTTCCTCCTTGAACGAGTCTTCAGAAACTAGACCAGCAGCCAGATTGCCTGGGGGTCTCTGAGCCAGCGTGACTTTAAGACTTTAATATCTCCCCCAAATTTAATTTCCATTACTTAAGAGTGGTAAGTAATTTAGAATTATTTTTGCCTTCAGTCCCACTGCTGCTATGTGTGGAAGAACATAGTCAGGTGCCCCGGGACAAAGGCTCACAATAAAATCCAGTTCCCCCGCCTTCCCCCTTCCTGGCAACAATATCCAGATGTAACAGATTCTTTGTTAAGAGGCCATTTGCCAACTTTCCTGGCGTCCTATCAACCTGGCATTGTTCGGTTTTACAACAACTCCACTACTAAAAGCATGGCACCGTGCATACTTACTTTGAACATGAAAGTAAACTGAATTTGCTTAGGGAATTTCATAAAAAGTCCTCTGGCACAATGGGGTGTCACCAAGGCAGGCTCAGAACCACTGTTCTGTAGATACAGTGTAAAAGTGAACAGAATGAAAATGTGACAAATAACACCAGCCCAGAAGCATACAGCTTTTGATACACATCGATCTCCTTTTAGGAAGAGTCAGGATGTACAACTAATACAATAGTAGGGCTTTTTGGACTTTTTTTTACAGTAAGAATAGAGTTAAGATCTGCATTAAAGGAAATGCGAAAAATTCAATAGCTCTTTATCATTAATAAGAGAGCATCAGTGATCCTGTTTCATTCACGGGTCTCACAGAGCCTTTCTATTTCTACTTAGTTACCAGAACCTGAAATTGCAATTTTAGCTCTAATGATAACAAGAGCAGCAAAGCAATATCAAGACAGAAAATCCCACAGGATTTAGAGCCCTGAGATCCAGGGTTGGATTCTGGAAGTCCTTTACAAATGCTGTCACCTGGAGTGTCTGGGTGGCTGTCTTTGGCTCAGGTCATGATCCCACACTCCTGGGATCGAGCCCCACGTTGGTGAGCCTGTTTCTCCCTCTCCCTCTGCCTGCCTCTCTGCTTACTTGTGTTCTGTCTGTAAAATAAATAAGTAAAATCTTAAAAACAAAAATAAATGCTGTCACCTTCCTGAGCTCCCAAAGTCCTCTTGGTTTCAAGGATAATGAGGCAGTCCCCTTTTCAAGGTAAACAGGATACTGGCCCCTCAACGATTTCCACATCCTAATCCCAGGACCTTTGAATATATTATTTTATAAGGAAGCATTAAAGTTGCAGATGGAATGAAGGTTGCTACTCGGCCTTAAAATGGGGAGAAGATCCTGGCTTTTCTCAGTGGGCTGAGTATAATCACGTCCTTCAAAGAGGAAGAGGAAGGTGTTACTACAGAAGAAAGCAGAGACGCAATCTAGCTGGATGTGAAAAGGGAGGAGGGTCCGTGAGGAGAGAAACTGTGACCCTCTCCGTATGATGGAAAAGGCAAGGAACTGGATTCTCACCCCAGAGCCTCCCCAAAAGCAACGCAGCCCTGCCAACACCCTGATTTTAGCCCAGGGATACTTGCACTTCTATCCCACGGAACCCTAAGATAATAAGTTTGAGTTGTTTTGAGCTACAACATTTGGGGTCATTTGCGACAGTAGCCGTGGGAAGTGAATACGCTGTCCTACAGGATGGCTATGAGCACCTTTAGCATCCTACAGGATGGCTATGGTCAATATTGTCGGTCAAAGCTCTCTGCCCCGCAGCTTCGAGGAGCTGCTTAGCCATGCACCCAAGTCTCCTGCTCGGGGAATAGAAGTCTAGTGGAGCGGGGAGGCGGTCACCGGTGACCACGCAGCCAGACTGAGAGCTCCCAGTGGAAGAGGGTGCCCCTTGTCTGTGCCTCCACACCAATACTCTTGCTTCTCACCCTGAGCTGGAATTAGCTGATAGGCTTGGTACTCAAGTCTGTATCTCCAGAACCCAGCATAGTGCTGGCTGTCATAGATGCTCAGTGAACCTTAAGTGAATGACCCATGTCAGTGAATGTGTGGGAATTTCAGTGACACAGGTGAGACAGGGCTCAGGGCAATCCACCACGTCCCTGCTCTCGCTTCCCTTTTGTTGTCCATCGTTTTCCTAGGTGTCTTCCACAGAACCCTAGTGACTCGGTGAGATCCCCTGGGAAAAGGGTTCATTTAATCAAATAAGGTGGGAATCCTATTTCCTATCCTATTCCCCTCTTGTAGAATGAAAACGCTTATCAGCATATTAAAGCCTCTGAGAAGGTCTTCCTTAGAGAAAATAGTCTGATTTACTCCATGTTTTCCTGACTAAAGCCCTGTTTTGCATTTGGGAGCTTCTGCCCTTGGGAAAGTGGCATGTGAGGGATCCAGCTATGAGTCAGGGGCTGAGGAAAGGACGGTGCATCCATACCCAGGCTAGAGCAGTTCTGGAGCTTCGGTGAGCAGCAGAGTCTCCTGGATGCCTGGATACAAGCACGGTGCTAAACCCAGCTCCAGCAACCCCCATCTTGTTGGTCTGGGTGGGGCCCAAGGAACTTGGCTTTCTAACAATTTCCCAGCTGAGGACGATGCTGCTGGCTGGGGACCACCGTTTAGGAACCACCAGACTGGAATATTCGAGGGGTTCTATCTTCCCTGACCAGCTTGTGACAGCAGTCATCATTTCCATGGCATTACCACAGGAGAGTGCATCTCAGGAACTGAAATCAGGGCTGCAAATGCTGGTGCCCAGTCCCAAAGGAGGGATTTCTCCTCTTTTCCCAAACTGGATTTTACCCAACCTTATTAGGAGAGGCGGAGGCTGAGTACAGATCTCTCCTGTTGGTGTTATTGCTAAGTCACTGACACCTTGTGGGGAGTCACCTATGAAGACTGCTGCCTTATGTGGAGTTTGGTGGGAGGGGTGGGTGAGAGGGGTAATTTAGGAATGGGAGGACAAGTGGAGGAGGACAGGCCCAGGTGGTTTGCCCAGAGGAGAGAGGACAGCTCCAGGCAGAGACCAGAACCCCGGCAGGGGGTGGGGGAGTGTAGGATGTGGGCCCAGTGCTCTCTGGTGTCCTTGGCCCATGTTCCATTGCATTCTCTCATTGACCTTCCTGTCCCTTTTCCTGTAACCTGCATTAGGCTATTATAAAAGAGATACCTGGACTGCAAAGCGGGTCTGTGACAGCCTTATGTAGCACTGAAAAGTCAAATGTACTTAAGAAGGACCTTCTAGCAGCCAGACCCCGTAGATGAGCAAAGTAGCTGCTTCCTGATGGATCAACTGCAGGTTTTAAGAGTCATCCAAAAAATCAGTAATGGCCTCCAGCGACTTCCTTCCCAATAGCCTTTTTGTCGTGCTCTGCTGAGGACATGAGCTAACCGTGGTTTTGTTCCATGACTGTTTCTGTGAGCACTAAATTATTTCCCTGGAAGCCCACGAGACACCTCCCTGCCCCCTCAGCCCTTCCGTTAGCCACGCCCCTACCACAGCCATGGTTTCAAATCCCAGATCAGACCACATGAGAAAATGCTACAGTGGCTCTCCAGGGCTCTTAAGATAAAGACTAAAATCCTAAACGGAGAGCTCTCAGGACAGGCGCTTCCCCTCTCAGTGCCAGCCCCACTCTCTGTGCCCCCCAGATTCTGGCCTTCCTTCAACCTCTCAAAGGGGCCTTTGCGTCCCCACCGTTAGAGAGATGAGTCAAAGACGGTCTCTAGGCTGTTGACTTGCCCCACAGCAGACTGACAACTGTTAGCTCCAAAGCCCACGGCAGCAAACTCAAATTTTTATGCATCCAAATTGTTCTCTTTTTTTAAAAGATTCATTTGTTTATTTTGGGAGAGAGAGAGAGAGAGAGAGAGAGAGAGTCAGAGAGTGTGTGTGGGGGGGTGCTTGAGTGAGCATGGGGGGAGGGGCAGAGGGAGAGAGAGTCCTAAGCAGACCACCCGCCTTCCCCATCATGAGCACAGAGCCCCATGGGGGGACTTGATCCCACAACCCTGAGATCAGTACCTGAGTGGAAACCAAGACTCAGCCCCTCCAGCAACCAAGCCACCAAGACGCCTCCCATATTGTTTTAAAAATTGCCAAACAAGCAGATTTTTAGCCTTTTGGGCCCTGCCTGCTTTACCTACCCTATGAAACTATACCTGGCACCTGCTGGCCACTGATGAGCTAAAAAGTCTGGGAGCTGTAAGACCCCAAAGCTGCTACCACCCTTGGCCTTGGAAACTGACCCAGAGACTCCCGACTATGCTTCCTAGTTGCCATCCCCTAGATACATAGCCCCTGGAAGATTCCTCTCCTCCGCCTCTGGATGGTAGTCCGCAGGCCATAGCCTCTGGACTTCTCTTTCTCACGAAACTCCATCCAAGCACCACCTAAAAATGCTTATTGGGCATTATCGCCTCTTGTGGTCCTGTTTTTCCCACATCAACCCCCAAATTCCTCGAACCTCTCTATCTGACTACCTGGTTCACCATGCAAGTCTCTGGAAAGTTCTACACTTCTCAGCCTTACCTGTCCCTCCTTAGAGAAGTCCCTTCCCTTCTCCACTCTTGTGGCTCCCCTCCTCCCCCAAGACCCCAGGGAAATCAGCTTATTATACACACTCATAGCTCCAAACAACTCACTTGTTCAGGACCAGCTCCACCAAATTGCAGTGGTAATTTTCTGGGACTGATTTCCTAAGATCATCCATTATCAACCTCTCCATTCTCCCCCATCCCACCCCCCATCTGCATGACAGGAGGCTCCCAACAGCTTATGTCACCAAGGTAACCCTGGCACCCAGCCCAGTGCCTGGCAACCAGTAGATGCTCAATAAATATTTGTGCATAGAATGGAAAAAAAAAAGGGAGCAAAATGGCTTGACGAGTGTCATGCTGGCATAAAAATTTCCAGTTTCCTATGAAAAACATATGGCCTTTGTTATCCGGAGAAGTCAGTGTTTTTGCTCTATCAAGTTCAATGGAGATCAACACCTTGGTGTTGGCTTTGATACTTATTTCTTTGTGAGCTTTGTACAGTTCCTGTCTTACTTATCGGTGGAATTCTGGCCCCTCCACTGGCCACTCCACAACCAGAATGATCTTTTCAAATCACAGATTTGATTTGATTACATCAGCCCCAATGCAGCCAGCTGGAGAGGAGGAGCAGGTGTTTGATGAAAATCATTTATCACTGCTTGGGAATTAATCATTTTTCTGTTACCTTCCCACGTGTGTGATGAGCCTTCCTGACGACACAAGCATTAAAGGAGCAAGATGAATAGTCACCTTCTGGACACTTACTATCCGGTGTGAGATACTGTCATCCTACCACAGACCTTTGCCGCCAGCTTGAGTTGGCTAAACATCCGGACGCACGTGCCCTTTCCACTTAGCGCAAGCACAGAAGCGGGGGGGGGGGGGGGGGGGGGGGGGGGGCACCCCGGGGTTAAGAACGCCCCGACCCCGGAAGGCTGGAGCAGGGAGGCCCTGATGCTGCTGACACTCCTTTATCAAGCATTTCCTGAGCTTCCTGCCCGCTCTGGGCGGACCGGCCCATCCCACTCCCCCGCCGCCCGCACGGAACTTTCCCGGCTAGGCACATGGCCTTTTAGGGGAAGGAAGAGATGGGAAAGTCAGCACAGACAGCAAAGGCGGCTACGGTGAAACCCTCCGTACCGAAGGAGTGCCCGCAGTCCTGGCCTTGGGGCGTCGAGTAGTCCAGGCAGCCGGCTCTCTCCTCCAGGGTCGGGCAGGGCGCGCCGCCGTTCCGGGGCTCCTGCTGCACCGGGCGCCTCCGCACGCGGGTCGCGGGCTTGCACTGGTCGACGCAGCCGCTCCAGGGGCTCCACTCCCCCACGATGCACGGGAGAGCTGAAAAACAGCACGGCGGGATGGGACGCTCACCTGGGTAAACCCAGCAGCTTGCCAGGCCGCTCCCGCCAACATCAACAGTCGGGGTTAGCCCACGCATGCTGCGCTTTGACTGCGCCTTGCATCGGGATCGGGTGGGGGGTGGGGGGGGGGGGGTGGAGGTGGAGCACAGTCTAAGCAGGGCTCGGTAGGCAGGGACCCCCCCACCCCCATCCCACTCCGCCCCGATGTGGTATCTGATAACACCCGCCCCTCTCCGAGGCAGACAGGCAGCTCTTCTAGGGTCATGAGGGTGGGTGTCAGCCAGGGACACAGCCCAGTTCAGAGAGTGACGTCTTTGGGTACTTCCTCATACTCTGTGGGCTTAGATAAGATCTTTGCTCTTACATTTCCTTGATTTTGACTTTATCCTCCCCTGCTCGGAACATTTTTATTTTAACAGTAATAGGTATTCACTGTGGAAAAACGTCAAGGGAAAAAAATGTGAAAGAAAATGCCCAAGTCACTTTTTATCCCCAAATGTGTCTCTCCATCAGACCGGGTTTAGGGCCACACCGAGGGGCCTCTAGACTTGGAACTTCCCTTAGGTGCTCGATTCTCATCCTCCATGGCTATTAGGTTCCCTAGACTAGGAGAGCTGAAGTTTGCAGGAAGGCAACCAGAATCCACAGAGGGAAAGAGTACAAACGGTCAGGCACGAAGGCGCAGAGTCCAGGGCAAGAATCTGCAAATTCTCTGGCCATGATTGGAAAATCTATGTGGTTGCATTTTTAACTTTCCCATTCAAAGTCCTAAGAAACCTTTTAAAAGGACTATAATGAGTTTTTCAGTGGAATTATTTCAGGACTTGAGATTGTTTATAAGAACAAGAGTAAGAGAAAAAAAAAAAAAAAGAACAAGAGTAAGAAAACAAAAGATGCGCCTCCGAACGAGAGGCCCAAATAATTCCTTTCCCACAAAATGGGATCCGCTTTCTCTACCATCCTCATACTTTCAAGCTTACGGAGTCTTCACCAAGAAAGCTCTCTAACCTCTCTGAAATCTTGACTTGGACTTCTGACAGCTTGTCCTTGAAAACTCATTTGACCTCTCAGCACACTGTCTTTGGGGTTCATGGCTTTTGGAAGACCCATCCTTTGGCAGCAGGAAGCTCGCTCTGACACGCAAAGGGTCCCACACAACATAAATATCTGTCAGTAATTCAAAAACCTCAGACTGTTTTAAAACATGCTTTTATTAATCATCTAAAAACTCACAGGCATCCCACGTCAGGTAGGGAAGGAAGCAAGAGACTTGGAACCTGAGACTTGTCACCTGTACCTGCCATGCACACATCCATCAGAAAATCAGCCACAGGCCACTTCCTGCTCTTGTCATTTCTTGTGGATCCCTTCCATTTTCATGATCCCAATTGGGCCCTAGAGCCAGAGGCACTGAAAGAGACTGCCCGCTGGGCTAGGAGCTGGCTGAGAAGCATGCCTTCGGTTCTTAAGTCTCCAACAACTCTCTGTCACCAGAATCTCTTCATCCCTGAGCCTAGTTAGTCTTGCCCTGGTGTGTTGGCCTTGAACAATGCTTAATAATACGCTTAAAAAAAACCAAAATGGAAAAAAACAAAACAAACAAACAAAAAAAAACCAAAATGGGACACTTATTTCATAGATCAACATTGGACACTACTCTCAAATACAGTTTTGCCGTGGCATTAACTCAGAATTTAGTAATACGGCCTCGGTTTGAATACATGCTATTCATATGGTAAAAGATCATACTGGGGACAGTTTTCTGAGAGAATTTAGTTTCCCGGTATTTCTTCAACATTTGTGTCTCACGTGCAATGTTTATTTTATTTGGTTTGCCCCCCCAATTAACATCCTCAAGTCACGGAATCACTGAATCAGTTGTTTTTCATATCAGTTAACGTTTGACCTTGGAAAATGTTATGTTTCATATTTTCTTCTTTTTTTAAAGATTTTATTTTATTTTATTTATCTTTTAATTTATTTGTCAGAGAGATAGAGAGAGAGAGTGCACAAGCAGGTAGAGTGGCAGGCAGAGGCAGAGAGAGAAGCAGGCTCCCCGATGAGCAAGGAGCCCCATGTGGGACTCGATTCCAGGACCCTAGGATCATGACCTGAGCCGAAGGCAGTGGCTTAACTGACGGAGCCACCCAGGTGTCCCTGTTTCATATTTTCAATCCATGATTTTAACAGCCTCATAAAGAAAATCAACAAAGTTCTGGGTTCTGGGACACCTGGGTGGCTCCGTTGGTTAAGCGGCTGCCTTCAGCTCAGGTCATGATCCCAGCGTCCTGGGATGGAGTCCCACATCGGGCTCCTTGCTTGGCGGGGAGCCTGCTTCTCCCTCTGCCTCTGTCTACCACTCTGTCCGCCTGAGCTCTCTCTCTAATAAATAAATTAAAAAAAAAATCTTTAGGGGCGCCTGGGTGGCTCAGTGGATTAAAGCCGCTGCCTTCGGCTGGGGTCATGATCCCAGGGTCATGGGATCGAGCCCCGTGTCGGGCTCTCCGCTCTGCAGACAGCCTGCTTCCTCCTCTCTCTGCCTGCCTCTCTGCCTACTTGTGATCTCTGTCTGTCAAATAAATAAATTTTAAAAAAAAATTAAAAAAAAAAGTTCTGGGTTCTGAGCATCATCTTGACAGCTTCATTATAAGACAAAATGAAAAAAAGTTCACATAGAATTATACAAGTATAAGGGGATTCCACAAAATATTTTGAGTTGGAAGACGAATCTGAGGTACTTATTCCTATTCTGCACAAAAGATTAAATTCATGATTAACTTGCGAACTTCTAATTGTCTGTAGTGCAATTCGTCATAGATCACAAGAGATCTTTGGCCACAGAGGCCAGGGGAAGCACAGGAACTTCTAACAAATTTATCATCTCAAGTCATATATTACAGCTGCATGACACACATTTCCTTTGAATTATTTGATTAGTATTCACATCTATAGCCAGCGTGTCAAAATATTCTTTCTTAAAATCTGACTTTCTCAATCTTCACATTTCCCTAGTTATTATTGGAGGCCAATAGACCTAGTGAGCAACGTCATTCCTGACTCCAAGCTTGTCACAGCTTCCCAATGTCCTAATGGTAGGATTTAGTCATCATCCCACCCCTTTTAGAAAAAAAAGAAGCTTAGGTTTAACGGATGCCAGGATGCTCTGTGAGCGGTTTTCTTTCTTCCTGTTTAAACTCAATGGGATATTCCGGTGGAGTTTCCCAGAAGCAGACTCTAGGATGTGGATTTATTTCTTTTTTTGAAAGATTTTAATTTATTTAATTGACAGAGAGAGACACAATGAGAGAGGGAACACAAGCAGGGGGAGTGGGAGAGGAAGAAGCAGGCTTCCCTCGGAGCAGGGAGCATGATGTGGTGCTCCATCCCAAGACCCTGGGAACATGACCTGAGCCAAAGGCAGAGGCTTAATGACCGAGCCACCCAGACACCCCTGAGATGTGGATTTCAATGCAAATTTATTTGGGAGGTGGTCCCAACAAGTGTAATAAGAGCAGAAACAGAGACGTAGACACAGAAGAGAACATAGACATAGATCCCTAAGTTCCTGCTTTAGGCCCACTGGGCACGTCTGGCTCTCACTAGGACATGAGATAATGGATAGATGGAGAGGACAAGGAATTATCAAGTCCTTTCTGAAGTTCTGGCTAGTACCCCTTCCTCAACAACTTTCTGGTTATCATATGTCCCTACTACAACCAAAAGGAGAATGGCCAACAAGGGGAAATAAGTCATACATTTCAGTAGAGAATCTGCCCAAAGAAAGAGTAGAGCACATTTTCACATGTCCTCACAGGAATAGCCAGTCATAACCAAGTACAATTATCTTAAAAGATTTTATACTAAGCTTTAAAAATATAATGATAATAATAATAAATGGCTTTTATTAAACTGTTGAATTTGAAATAAAATCAAACTCAATAAATCAATAAATATTTGTTGAATGAATGAAATGTCATTGGACAAATTCCTCCTCCTTCCTAAACAAATTTTCTACATTGAAACAGATTCCGATTTGCTCATATCATTAGTTAGAAGCCAAAGCACTAAGGCTCCAGAGTAGGAAAGGGAAGCCAGCTGAAGGACAGGAGCAAAATCAGAAACTCCCAGAGCCAAAAGTATGGGAATTCCTAACCTGGGCGAGAGCTGTCTGGGCTCTCCCAGCAACGGTGGCCCCAAGGAGTGTCCTGGGAAGGACCATGGCTTTCTGTGCCTTCAGGTTACATAGATCCCAGCTTCTCCTAGCAGCCACAAATCTCTCAGATGCTTTTAAGTCCATTTATAGCTCCTGGCAGTACCACATCTCGAAAATAACAAACTTCTTTCATTTTATTATCAGTGGCATGGAGCAGTATTTCCTCTTATTTGATCCAAATTTCCCTCACCCAAGAATTTCAGAATACAGTAGGGAAAAAAAAAATCTGTGTTTATCTTAGCTGTGCAGCTCAGGGACTTAATGTCTCAGGAGGTCCCCTTCCTTCTCTGGCAGGGACCTTCCAGGCTGACGACTCCAGCTAAGGGACCCATCTTTCTAGACCTTCCCCCCCACCTCAGAATTACCAGCAGGCCCTGTCCTGGTCCATTCGCAGCCTCTGTGAGCAGGGGCAACCGGAGCTAGACAGACTATTCTCAGTCTTAGGTGCCAAAAGGTAACTAAAAAAAGCCATCTTCCGCTGTTTTGCTTGATGATCTCACATACACACACACACACACACAGTAACAAGCTGAGCTGACAGTCGGTCCTTCCTTTCATACATAGAGTTTGGGCTCTTCTTAACATAAAACCTTGCTCTCATGTTCATGCACTGTCTCCTTGGCTAATCACAGATCTGGCCCTGCCTGCTTGGCTCTTTGCCACCTAAAAGTTTAAGGCCACCCACGAGCAAGTGCTTTCCCTCTCATGGTTTTGTTTTGTTTTTGTAAGATTTTATTTATTTATTTATTTGACAGACATAGACACAGGAAGAGAGAGAGGGAGAGAGTGCGCGTGCACAAGCAGGGGGAGTGGGAGTGGGAGAGGGAGAAGCAGGCTTCCGGCTAAGCAAGGAGCCTGACCTGGGGCTTGACCCCAGGACCCTGGGATCATGACCCAAGCCCAAGGCAGATGCTTAACCACTAAGCCACCCAGGCACCCCTCTCCCTGACGTTAAATTCAAATAGTCCTAAGTCATTGCTACGAAAATATTCTTCTCGCCTTTTACCCACAGTGTTAGCATTTACGCATAGGTTTGATTCTTGAGATTCTGTGGAAGAAAAATAATTCACACACACACACACCCCCCTCATGGCAACACGAGGGCCTTTTTGCTTTTTCCTCATGTATTCCCTTTTCTGAGAAATCTTGTCAAATCTTCTCTGAAGGTCAAATGAGACCACATTGCCCAAGAGCCTATTTGCCGCCCCCTCCAAAAGCCCCAGTAAAATGACCAAGTATTTTTTAAATCTTGCAGAATCCAGGCCCCTATGTTTTTTTTTTCTTTTGAGATATTAACCAGATAAGTTCAAGAAACCTGAGCGAGAAATAAAAAGGTCTCCCTCATTAGAAAAAAAACAGAATTTTATACACCAGGCAACCCCAGAGAAAAAGGGCACACGAATCAAAAAGATAATTGTGCTTTTACTCGGTAGTCAGTGTCCAGGTGAGTTGTTTTCTTCTTTCATGCATTTCTGCATTTTCCAAGTTTTCTGCAACAAACATATTTTGCAGACAAGGGCGGCAAGGGTCATATTCGAAGGCACAGATGGTTAGAACCCAGCTTGGTGGAGCTCTCTGCAGCCACAGATAACGTCCCCTCAGTGGAATGACTGCTCAGGTTGTTGAAACAAACATAATTCAGCGACACCACCATGGCCGTTGGGGATTGTAAGGAGGGACAGGACACACTTTTCTGCCTTTGAGGAGTATCAGCCAGAAGAGAGAGAAGGCTCACTCACTCTACCAGTATTGATCTGGGATGCGCCCTGCCAAGTACACAGGTTCTCATAAAGCCTCATTCCTCTGAGGGTCAAACGTGTGGGCTCTGGACTTAGAGTTCCTGGGTTCAAATCTTACTCCATCACTGGTTAGCCACATGACTTGGGACGGATTCCCCAACCTCCCAGCACTCTGATGACCATGGCAGTGGGTTGGGAGACCCAAGTGAGACTAGAGTTGTGAGGTGCCTGGCACGGAATGAGTGTGGCGGAAGGGTTAACAACTTTACCCTCCTCCACTGAATGCCCAGGGCTGCAGCCCAAGCCTGCAAAGTCAAGTCATGCTGAATGCTGGCACCAGGTCCCGCTCATTTCTCCTCCAGAGACAAAGGCAGGGGAAGCCGCATGCTGCTCTCTGCCTCTGCGGTTCCAGTAAAGCCTCAACTTTTCCAAATCAGCATAGATGGTGAGTTTTGGAGCCTGTATTTTCCAGTACATTTGCCCTTTCTCCCTGCAGGTATGTGGTCAGCAGATTTGGGGAAGTTAGTTTCCTGGATTCCCTGGGAAATCCAGAAGAAAAGACTGGCTCACACAGGCTACTCAGCGTTTGCCCTGCTCCCCTTGGGTTCATTATTACCCTTTCCTGAATTTGCTCATCAAAAAATCTAGTGCTGGGACGCCTGGGTGGCTCAGTTGGTTAAGCGGCTGCCTTCGGCTCAGGTCATGATCCCAGCGTCCTGGGATCGAGTCCCACATCGGGCTCCTCGCTCGGCAGGGAGCCTGCTTCTCCCTCTCCCTCTGCCTTTGCCTGCCACTCTGTCTGCCTGTGCTTGTTCGCTCTCTCTCCCTCCCTCTCTGACAAATAAATAAATAAATAAATAATCTAGTGCTGCCTGTTGTTTCTACGACCTTAGAATGCAGACTCTAGGAACCCAGGTGATGAACTAGACACTGGGGCGACGTGAGCCTGATAAGAAGTTCTTTCAGAGCAGGTAACTTGGATCTGTCTCCTCCTGTACCACTCCCCATCCCTGGTCAGGCACAGCTAATGGAGAATTTTCTATTCCTTTTTTGGGAGGGGAGGGTCGGGGATCGAGGTATATAAATAGTGTTGAAATCCATACCAACATCAGAATGACATTTTTCTGAGATTCATTTCAGAACAGATACTTTGGGCCGTTCAGTAATTCCACAGATCCAATAACTTATTTTTATTTTTACGAAGTAAAAGATAAAAAGTCCTCTTCAGAAAAAAGAAGGTCCAGGGACACCTGGGTGGCTCAGTTGGTTAAGTGGCTGCCTTCGGCTCAGGTCATGATCCCAGCGTCCTGGGATTGAGTCCCACATCGGGCTCCTTGCTCGGCAGGGAGCCTGCTTCTCCCTCTGCCTCTGCCTGCCTCTCTGTCTGCCTGTGCTCGCTCTCTCTCTCTAACAAATAAATAAATAAAATCTAAAAAAAAAAAAAAAAAAAGAAAGTCCAGTATTTCATCTCTTAGCTACACCCAAAAAAAAAAAAAAAAAAAAAAAAAAAGAATGTCTTCACAAAGAAGAAAGAATCAGAAGGAAGAGAAATAAGGCATTCTCAGTTCTCCTGACACAGCTCCATTTTTGGTTCCCATATAATGTCATTTCAGTCCAAAAGGTTTCAGACGGCATCGACAGGTAACATAACATTGGTTAAGGGGAAGAGATCCTAAGGGGCAGAATGGTTCAATGTCCCTGGAGTGGCTGGCGGGCCCCGAGCTGCCGAATGTTGACATCTTCGGGAATCAGTAACAGCCGTGCACGACAGATGTGCCAGATGGCAGCCCCAAAACCAGCAGCGGTGGGCCCAGACGTCACTGTGCTGCCCATTCACGTTAACTGACTGATGGGCAAGCCCTGGGATGGCCCCAGCTCCCGCGTCTGTAGGAGGCTCCTGTGAGGCCAGGGCGCCTCTCCAGGGCTAAGGAGATAGAACATTGAGGCTCTGCCGCGCCCCTTCTCACCATCAGCCCTGCAGAGCGAGCGGGCTCAGCCTTCCAAGTGGCCAGCTTCCAGCTGTCTCTATTTTCTCCTCCCCTCCCCAGAAACTCCAAGGGCAGAGGAGCGTTTTGGTCCTGTGTCTGCTTTGGCTCAGGCCAGCCAGCGGGGGCCTCCGCTAACTCCCTGGGGAAGGGCAATGGAGGCTGAATATGCTCCTTTTAAAATTCTTTGGGGGCTCCTTTCTTTTTCTGGTTTCAGTTCCCATGCCCACCGCACGCAGCGCTTCCTTCCTCAGGCGCCAAGATTTCTTGTGGAGCTCCTCCTGGGATGGGAAGGGCATCTCTTCTCTGCTCCTCCTTACCCAACACATCCCCGCCCCAAATGATAGGCTTTTCATTGGAATAGTCCTACCTACCGTCTACCTACCACCTGCACTGAAAAGATGGGATTTCTTTGTGACCAAATAAAGACTTTGAGGATTCTGCCACCCCTCACAGCCCTGCGAGGCCTCACTGGAAAGCCAGTTCTTCTCATGACACCGAGCTGTCCTACCCGAGCCTCTTCCGTGCCTGAATCTCTCCGTATCCGGCTGGGTTTGCCGCCTGTCCTGCCTCGGGGCCGAGCCCACTTCCTGGCACCAAAGGCAGACACCCACAGGTCTGTGGAGAAACCACATGGTGCTTTCCTGCAAGAATTCTTTCCCCTTCTGGAGACTTCCTGCTCATTCTCCAGGACCAGGCTTGCACGTTGCTTCCTCCAGGAAGTCTTCCCTGAATCCCTTGGGTCTTCTGAGTTTTTGTTTCCTAGCCTCCGGGAGCCCTCATTCGGGCACTAAGCATATTGTAGGTGGTTCGCTGCTGTATTCCCCTGCTTGGCTGTGAACCTGTAGGGAGCAGAGCCTGTGTCTTCATCCTCTTTGTAGCCCTGTGCTTCCCACAGGCCGGGGCACATTATCTGGTCTACAGGAATACAGGAGTTTATGTCGGATGGGCCTCGGGACTGGGCCTGAGGGTCCTTCATTTCCTAAATAAGTGACTCTTCACCTTACTTGAGTAGTAAAATACCGTGGCCTTGAATCAGGAAAGGGAGCCAGTCTTATCAAAAAGAAGATCAGTATTTGTAGGTTAATCATTAGCTTTCAAACAGGATCAAAAATATCTTCATGTTTTTCAATTGTGTTCTTTCGGTAGCAGGTCTGGGTGCTACCTTGCCTGGGACTGGTGGCCTCTTCTTGCTTCACAGAGGCAGAAGTTCTGCTCCTCTCCACAGGATGTCCGATTCCCCAAGTAATGACATGGACCTGCAGGTTATTTCCCCAAGAAGACGCAGAGGATACCACAACCCGGGGATTCTTGAGGCCAAACCCTAACATATGTGAGGCATTTGGGATGACGAGATGAGCAGGGAGCAAGGTTACTCTTATTTCTGGAGCTGGCTTCTCTCAGGTAAACCTTGTTCTTTAGGACTCTACTCACCATTCTTTTCATTTAGTTAAATCAACATCTATTGAGCCCTTGCCAGGGGCTGTGATACTGTGCGAAATTGAGAGATGAAAATGACTGGCCCGGGGCACCTGGGAGGCTCAGACTTTAACCATCTGCCTTCCGCTCGTGTCATGATCCTAGGGTCCTGGGATCGAGCTCCACATTGGGCTCCCTGCTCAGCAGGAAGCCTGCTTCTCCCTCTTTCACTCCCCCTGCTTGTGTTCCCTGTCTCACACACACTCTCTCTCTCTTTCTCTGTATCAAATAAAGAAATAAAATCTTTAAAAAGAAAGAAAGAAAAGCCAGCAGGATTAAAACATAATGGGAATCCCCAGATAAAAACCTTTATCATGCTATAGAGATAAAATTGAATGCAAAGAGCATATCAAACACCTCCTAGGAGAAAGGGGCTGTGCCATGTGCTGGAGTCTAGAAATGAGGGCCGCTGTGATCCTCCAAGAACTTGTTCTGCAGAAGTAAGTACCCTACAAGAGCAAGCCCTGGGCACCAAGTGGGGTAATTACACATCTCTTCTCTTTCCACCCCTCAGAAGGCCCGGAAGATCCCTGAGGGTTAACAGAAGGAATGTGGTGAGGCCTGGGCCAGGGACGTGCCCCACAAGCGGACACGCCAAGTTTCCAGGTAGGAGATTCCTGAACCACACACACTTCGAGGAGAACGGATGACTCCAGCCCTTTCCATCCAGGCTTTTGTGGGGACAGGTGCTTTGGGGTGCTATGTCAAGATAGGACTGAGGGATCCCTGGATGGAGGGGGCTGGAGGACCCTAGGATAGAGGAAGCTGGGTGTACCTGGATGGAGGAAGGGGTCTCGAGGACTCCAGGATGCGAGGAGCTGAATGCACCTGGATGAAGGAGCCTGGCGGACCCTAGAATGGAGGGAGGTGTACCTGGATGGAGGATGGAGGGGTGAGAGGTAGGCCAGGATACACGTCTACGTCTGGACACGCAGGGATGGAAGGGGCTGGGGGATCCTGGCGCCTGGGCTGCAGTCCTTGGTGTGGGATCTTGCGTCCCTTGGCTGCTGGCGAAGGGCCGGCGCCCCACCCTCGGCCCCCGCCACCCACCTGCGCATGCCCTGGCGTAGTCGAAGCAGCAGTCTCCCGTGAGGCGGCAGGCTTGGTCGCAGTAGCACGTCCCGTAAACCCTGTCCAACCTCCAGCCGCGCACGAAGCAGGCGGCGTCCCGGCCCGGGCAGCAGCGCCCCGCCTCGGCGCAGCCGGCCAGGGTCCCCGGCCACAGCCGCGCCAGCGCGCACAGCGCCAGCCACAGGGTCCTCATGGCCAGCGCTCTGGCGGCGCCTGCCACCGCGCAGACCTTCGGGAGAGTGGTGAGCTCCTCGGAGAGCAGCGGGCCCGAGCAGCCCGAGCGGCCCGCGACGCGCAGCCCGGCCTGGCCCGGCCCTGCCCCGCGCCGGCCCCCGCCCTCCGCGCCGCCCCTCCCCAGTCCTGGCGGCGCGCCGGTCCCGGCGCGGGCGGGTGCTGCAGCTGCCCCCTCCCAGGTGGGCAGGGCGCCTCTCCCAGGGGCGCCCGGTTCAGCGCTCCGGGCGCCAGCCCCTTGCCCGCTGCCAGCCCGCCCGCCGCCCAGCGCCCCTCGCCCGCGGGGACCGCCCTGGGAGAGAGCCGAGCAGCAGGTGCTCCGGGATCCGAACGACCCAGGGAGCGTCGGATCCGCCTGCTGCTCGGCCAGGACGGCCACATTTCCTGCCTCCAGCCTCTGTTTCCTAACGCCCGGGCTCACGTTCATGAGTGGGCATTTTACTGCCACGCCTGGAGACGAATAAATGTCGCTTGATGCGCAACAAACCGATCCCCGCCGCACAGTGTGAGCGGATCACCCTGTCTTCGCCGGGGACAACTCAGGCTGTATTTTCTTGCGGAACCCCAGTCCCCGCGGGTCACAGAGGCCCCTTAGAAGCAAGGAAATAAGACCAAAGCAGCATCCTTTCTTTGCTATATTTTATGATGAGATTTTTTTCCTGACCCAAGGAAATGCCACTTTGCTTCACTGAAGGGGCAGTTGATGGATGTTAAGGAAAGGGTAACAAAACAAACTGTGTTCTGCTTTCTGTTAGAGCAGATTTCCCCAAAGAAACCCTGCTTAATGATACTGTAGCAATAACTCCCGCCTTAATAAAACGCTCATCTAACTCCTCATACATTTCCCTCCCCCTTTCTCTCCAGATTCATTACACTTCCTGCGCCTCACTCTTTCTGTTAACCAAAAATTATCCTGGAAGTTTAATTTTATTTTATGTTCTTAAATCATACGATTTAAACTTAAACTATTATGGTTTGGGTGAGAAACCAGGAACATGATGTTTCCTGTATCTGTGAATCTAAGATTTCTAATGAATTTCAGAGACGAATTTTTTTCCCTTTCTCATGCAAAGCCTTCTTATAGAGGACTTTCCTTTACTCTTTAGAGAGACAAGTAACAAAAACTTTTAAAAAATTCTTCACTATAAAAGTAGTGAGACAATAAAAAATAAGTTGTGAAGTGAAAAAGATTTCATACATGGTAAGAACTGTATCTTATGAACTTTAAGGAAAGCACACTCTAAAGTCACAAAGAAATTTATTCTTGGTGATTATTCATACAAATAAATCTCAGGGTTGGAATTTCATTTTTGCTTTACTCTTTAGTTAAGTCTCTCTTAGTTTACCAATTTAAATAAATAATACATAGTTTTAAAATGTTTTGTATTTTAAGTTCTTGGTAGTTGGTACTAAATAACTTTGTCAGCAAATTACACCGTCTGCTTTTACCTGTGTTGTAGATTTTATTAGCAGCTTTGTACTAACCCATTCATGTAATTTATCCTCCGCTTCTTCCCTAAGGCTGTCTCCTTTATGGAATGCTTTTAGCTGGAGACAGATTCTGTAATGCCGTAAGAATCTGGAGAGGTTCCAGAAAAATGTAAAGGAAATGATCCACTAAGTTCATTTTCAGGAATAAAACATGAAATGAAGTGATACAGGGAATGGAAAAAGATGATGTCCAGTTTAAAAGGATTAAACATATAATGTCAAATACCCGCCCCCCCCCCCAATGCCCTTTTCTTTATGCCTAGACAAAACCAAAACCAAAAACCAAAAAAGAAAGTTGGAGGTTTGTGCTCAGGAGGTTTGGGTCTGTTTCTGATTCTATGATTTCTGACAAATCACCTCAGTGTCCTCACTTCCAACACAGAATACTACAACTTTTGAGATTGCTGTGAGATGGCTACAGAAACAAGATAATATGTGTAATTTGAGCACAAAATGGGCACTGATATCTACTAGTGTCCTAATGCCCAAACCCACTCCCGCTCCATAATTTAACCCTAACACCAAGCAAAAGATAAACTTGGTTTTAATCGTGTGCAAAATAGAGGCAGGAACAATGTGAAAAAAAAGTCGAAGAAAACCACAAATAAATGATTACTACTTTAACGCCAAACATAAAAGGGAGCTTGTCTCTGATAAGTAACATTGAAAAAAAATATTCATGGTCTCAAGTTAAAGCTTGCACTGTCTTGCAAACATCAAGATAAGGCTCCCCTAGCAGGCCCAAGCAAAGGGAACAGCTCCTGCAGGATGGGGCAAAGTCAGGGGACGCTGACATTTAAAGCAATGGAGTCCACATACTTGCTGGAAACTGGGTGCAGTCCAATGTAACAGTCTGTCACTTTGTTTTCCATGTCTCATAGATGTTTGGAGAACGGAGTCATCCCTGTGATCATGTGGACGAATATAGGAAGTAATCAAAAGCACCTTGAAAGTCACCCTTTCTTCTGAAGTATTGTCTTTGGAAGCTATCCAAGATGGGTAAAATTACAGAGGGGAACAGAGGCCTTTCTGTTCATCAGATTCCAGAATGCAGTCATTTTAAAGGACATTCACATATATGATCTCATTCAACTTTGCATAATTGTGAGGAAAATATTGGCACTCCCATTTAGCAGATGACAGAGATTAGACATGTAGCTAATTAGTGACAAAAGGGGACTAGAACTAAAATTAGTCTTTCCAGAACATTACAGAGTTCTTCCCATTACTTCAAGCTTGCTGCTGGTGGGGAGATGGTAATGGAAAGTAGAGACAAGACAGATTAAGTGCTTATACTAAATACTGTAACTAGTATATGGGGAAACGAAAATACAAATCACTTCTCAAAGTGTTTGGACACATTTAGAATATAAGATAGATCAGGGGTTATTAAAGGCATCCAGAATGCTGTGAGCAAGGTGGAGGGACCCTCTTAAGGTTGACGAATAGAGCAGCTGATTCTGGCTGGTTTGGGGACATGTGTCAGAGGCAGAGTACAGCATGGATCTCAAGAGCTTCATATTTTGTTGAATGCCAGACACTTTTGATGGTAAGAGTCACCATTCTCTTATGCAACACTAAAATCTGGTACATAAGATATAAGGAAAAAAACAACCATCGAATAATAAGTTATGGCGCATATTTATGCCTGGATTGCATAAATGTAAGGATTTTCTTAGTCTGTTTGGGCTGCTGTGTAACAAAAAAAAACCCATAAACTGGGCAGTGTAGCAACAGCACAAATTTATTTCTCTCAGTTTTGGAGGCTGGGAGGTCCAAGATCTTTTTTTTTTTTTTTTTAAGATTTTATTTATTTATTTGACAGAGAGGGATCACAAGTAGGCAGAGGGAGAGGGGAGCAGGCTCCCTGCCGAGCAGAGAGTCTGATGTGGGGCTCTATCCCAGGACCTCCTGGGCTCATGACCTGAGCCCAAGGCAGAGGCTTAACCCACTGAGCCACCCAGATGCCCCTGGGAGGTCCAAGATCAAAGGACCTGCAGTTTTGGTGTATGGTGAAGGCTTGCTTTCTGGCTCATAGAAAGTGACTTTTAGCTTTAACCTCATATCCAGGATATGAGGATCCAGAAGGGAGTGGGAGCTTTGTGGGGTGTCTTTTATAAGAACACTGATCGCATTCATGAAGGCTTTACCCTCGTGACCTAAGCCCGTTCCAAAGGCCCCACATCCTCATACCACCACCTTGGGCATTAGGTTCCAGCATATGATTTCGAGGAGGACATAAATGTTCAATCCATTGCAAGAATGGATCTCAGGGGACGCCTGGGTGGCTCAGTTGGTTAGGCAGCTGCCTTCAGCTCAGGTCATGATCCCAGCGTCCTGGGATCCAGTCCCACATCGGGCTCCTTGCTCGGTGGGGAGCCTGCTTCTCCCTCTGCCTCTGCCTGTGCTCGTTCGCTCTCTCTCCCTCTCTCTCTGACAGATAAATAAATAAAATCTTAAAAAAAAAAAAAAAAGAATGGATCTCAGTTTTAGAGATGTTAAAATATGAGAAAATGTGCATCTTAGAATTAATGAGAAACTGAAAGAGATAACACTTTCATCATTTACATTTTATAGCATGTTTTTCAGTTCCTCCTATAAGACAGCTGTTGTTAATGTTCTCATTTTGTGGAAGGGGAGCTTCTGAGGGGCTAAATGAGCTCCCCGGTAGTCCGTGGGCACAAGCCCAGCTCTCTCCTCAGTACCAGCGTGGCTCATTTGGTTATAGTCACTCACTTCCCGTGGGTCAGATGCTCCTCCAGGCTGAGGACCAAAAATGGGTAAGAAATGGTTCTTTCCTAAGGAGACCGAGGTCCATTGGACATGCTAGGCATATGTAGTTATCGCGGTGTGTTGCGATGAGAGTCGTCCTGAATGGGGACGCTGGGGGATGTTGGAGTCACTGGAGCTGGCCAGACAAGTAGGACACCGAATTATAATGAATTCTTAGTTATAAAGACTAGGAGGAGTTATAAAAAACCTAGTCATACAAGACGAGGATTGGGTCCCTATTCGTTCTTCTCCTTTCTTCCTGCCAAGTGCAGATTTAGCCACTAGGAAAAGACTGAATACTTTTGGGGAAGGTCCTGCCTTCATGGGCTGATGCATATTCATTTAATAATGCCATAAAGCAGGCAAGTATCCAATGAAACTTGTTTAGGATTGGTGTACACGACGTACTTTGAGCAATTTTCCCCTTACCGCCTTCCAACAAGTGGTCAAGAACACCACTGCCAAGGTTTATGCTGCCAGCTTTGCATCTTTGATGGTATCAGTTAAATAAACATGGAGTGGGTGGGATGCCTGGGTGGCTCAGTCATTAAGCACCTGCTTTCGGCTCAGGTCATGATCCCAGGGTTCTGGGATCGAGCCCCACATCAGGCTCCCTTCTCAGCAGAGAGCCTGCTTCTCCCTCTCCTTCTGCTGCTCCTCCTGCTTGTGTGCTCTTTTTCTCTCTTTCAAATAAATAAATAAGACTTAAAAAAACAAACACGCAGTGGATATGGAAGTGGTAAGGAAATTCACTGGTTGCTCCCAAAATATTCATTCTTCCCTTCTTTTTCTAAAGCCCCCAGATTTCCACTTGTGGAGAGAGTAGCCCTTCCTTCCACCGTATGACAGATCTTTCTGGGTGGATGAACCCCACTCCTAGCTCTAGGGATGGGCTCTGAGGGCAAATTCCATCCTTAGCTCTTGGCCCCGTCCAGGAACTCACCCAATCCAAGCTCTAGCATCTGGATGTTTGTTCCATACATGATCGGGTTTCACCTTGACCCTTACTGGATGCGAATGAGGATGCAGAGTGGCTTAAGTGAAGCCAGCCCCAGATCTTAGCTAACGAGCCAAAGAAGGCTCAGCCAGGAGGCACAGGGCTTGGACTGGATGGTGCCTGAAGTCGCACTTTCCCTTCGCAGTTCCCTGTGCCAAGTCCTTCTCATTTATGCCTTTTTTGGTTGGGATTTCTGTGGCTGAAAACAAAAGCATCTAACAGAGGTGCCATGAAGAGCTCAGATTTTAAAGGGAAAAGTAGCTTTGAGCTGAGGTTCTATCACACACTAGCTATGTAACGTGAATGAATTACTGTAAACTCTTCAAGCCTCAGCTTCCTGAACTATCAAGTGGAGATTAATAAGGAAAGCCTGAAATGCAGGTATGCGTGGCATAGTTCTTAGCATATAACAATGAGTTGGCAATCAATGGTAATCATTGTATTTGTTCTTGGACTTCAACACAAAAAGCGTGCTTTCATTCTGAGTAATGGCTCTACGTAAATTGTAATCTGTCTGGTGCAGGTGAAACAGCTCTGTCCTAGGAGTCCAAAGACCTGGCTTCTGGAACCAGAAGTGACTGGTCTTGGGTAGTGCATTTAGGCTCTCTGGATCTTAGATTCCCCCACATAATGTTATGGTGTGAGCCAAGAAAATCTCCATGTGACCCTTTTAGCTCAGAAATTCTAATAAATTCTAATTCTTTTTTTTTTTTTAGACTTTATTCATTTGACAGACAGAGATCACAAGTAGGCAGAGAGGCAGGCAGGCGGAGGGGGGGGGAGCAGGCTCCCTGCTGAGCAGAGAACCCGATGTGGGGCTCCATCCCAGGACCCTGGGATCATGACCTGAGCCGAAGGCAAAGGCTTTAACCCACTGAGCCACCCAGGCGCCCTACTAATATTTAACTTAAAAAAAAAAGGATTTTATTCACTTATTTGACAGAGAAAGACACAGTGAGACAGGGAACACAAGCAGGGAGAGTGGGAGAGGGAGAAGGTTTCCCACCAAGCAGGAGCCCAATGCGGGGCTTGATCCCAGAGCCCTGGGATCATGACCTGAGCCAAAGGCAGACACTTAAAAACTGAGCTGCCCAGGCACCCCTCTAATATTTAACTTAAGGAGAAATTTAAGTCATTAGAGAGAGGTCTCACTTGTCTTTGACCCTAATAGCAGGCCGGGCCTCAAGCAACGGTTGAGTCATTATGCAAAGCCCAAATCTCTCCCAGTTGAGGTCAGCAGAGCTAATGTGGAGACAGACAGTTATGCCCACAGTTTAATTACAAGTCCATCATAAAAGCTTACATGGATGTGGGCAAGTCATGGTAATTATTGAAGAATGCCATCGTTTTGAAAAAATCTGATTTAAGAAGTGGGAGATGGGGACTATAGTTTTGTCTCTCTAACTCACTGGCTGTATGCCTTTGAGGGAACTATTTCATTTCTCTGTGCTCCGGAATCTCAGCTCTACAAGGAGGGGCCTTGAGAAGCTCTAGAAGGTCTCCAGGAGATCTAACACTGATTCTGTGACTATAATCTTCTGGTGTAGGCATAGACAAGTTACGACCATTTTTGTATGGCCTGTGGGCTAGGGAAAAATATCCTAAAAATTATTTTGTGTCATGTGACGAGGAAACGAATGTCAAATTTCAGTGTCCACAAGTAAAGTTTTATTGGCACACAGCCATGCCTGTTTGCTTACATATTGTCTAGGGCTGCTTTCTTGCTACAAGGCCAGGGCTGAGTACATAGAAACTACATGACCTGTAAAACTGAAAATATTTACAGCGCGGGCCTTTACAGAAAATGTCTGGCCGACCTCTAGTCAATATATCTGCTCTAAAATTCTGTGAACTAATGTCCATTAAACACTTTGTAAACTACATATAGCATTCATCCATATGGAAGGGGTTCATGTAAAATGAAATTCTGAAATTAAAAAGGCACAGCGAGAAAACTCATGCCCTGCAAGTGTTGTTTACGACGGGTGAAGCCATGGACAGTGCCTTGTGCAGCCCGTGCTGCTAAGAAATACTGGAGAACTGTAAGCAAAGCTTAAAAAAATGAGAAGGAGAAAATCATCTGGATGACATTAAAGAAGTCATGTAATTTGCTCCTTTTACGGTAAAATAACCTCCTCCGATCCACAGCAGGGATCTTTATAGCAAATTGTTCTTGCTTCCTGCATTGAAAACTCCCACTTAGTCAGTGCAGGGCACAAAGCCCTGAGAAGTGCCTGCCACATGACAAGCTGGACAGAAATGTGCCCCTTCAAGGCAGAGGAATGTTCTTACTCCATTTAGTCCTAAGAAGTGGGAAGTGAGTGTGCTCACTGATTGCCCAGCAGCCCTGCGTGGGTGTGAGGTCGGTCTGCGGCTGCATATTATGACTTTGACCTTGATCCTAGGCCTTTGCTTGAGAGAAGACATGGTCTTTGCACGCTAGAGAAGACGTGTTCTTTGCATGCTAGACCTCCAGATACTCTCTCCTTTGTAGGGAATTATAGAGCTACCATTTATAAAGGACTGCTTGGTTCCAGGAGCTACATTAATTACTTACTGTATCTTATTCTGTGAAAGCTTATGAGGCCAAGTATTACTGTTTATTTTTGACAGTTAAGAAAACTGTAGCTTGATGACTCATTCTGTGCACTTTCAACATTTTTTTACATTTTACATTTTTTTTCTACTCAGAGCTAATTATATAATCAACAACTGTATTTCTATTAAAATTCACAGTCTCTTTATGATAAATGTTTTGAGAAATAGCACATAGTTCAATCATTTAAAAAACTGAGGACATTAAACCATGTGGTATAATTTTCTATTAACAGTTCCTTAAACTCTTGTGTTTTTTGTTTTTTTTTTAGTTACAAACTCTTTTCTTGTGATGAGAACTTTTGAGATCTACTCTCTCAGCACCTTTCAAAGATACAACACAGTATCGTTAACAATATTCGCCACGTTGTACCCCTATGACTTATTCAACTTCTGACTGGAAGTCTGTACCTTTGACCCCCTTCACCCATTTTTCCTTCTTTCCTCACTCTATCTCTGGTAACCTCCAATCTATTCTTTATATCTGTGCGTTCCATTTTTTTCCCCTTGTTTTTGGATTCCCCATATGTGTGACCTCATATGGTATTTGCCTTGCTCTGTCTTATTTCATTTAGCACAAGGCCCTCAAGGTCCTTGCATGTTACAAATGGCAGGATTTCCTCCTTTCCTTTGGGTGAAAAATAGATATGTATGCATGCATATGTATATTTATATACATGTCTCAGCTTCTTAATGCACTTGTTAATGGGCACTTAGCTTGTTTCTATGTCTTGGCTCTTGTAAATAAGGCTGCAGTGAGCCTGGGGGTGGAGAGATGTTTTCTTTCTTTTTTTTTTTTTTTAAAGATTTTATTTATTTATTTGACAGAGATCACAAGTAGGCAGAGAGGCAGGCAGAGAGAGGAGGAAGCAGGCTCCGCGCCAAGCAGAGAGCCCGATGTGGGGCTCGATCCCAGGACCCTGAGATCATGACCTGAGCCAAAGGCAGAGGCTTAACCCACTGAGCCACCCAGGTGCCCCTGGAGAGATGTTTTCTAACTAGTGTTTCCACTTCCTTCAGATAAATACAGAAAAGTAGAATTAATTGCTGGATCATACAGTAGTTCTATTTCTAAATTCTTGAGGAACCATATTGTTTTCTGGAAGGGCCACACCAATTTCCATTTGCACCCACTGTGCACAGGCTTCCCTTTCCTCCACACCCTCATGAACACTTATTTAACCCTTGTCTTGTCAAACTTGTCAAACTTGTCAACACTTGTCAAAGTTTTGTCTTTCTGATAATAGTCATTCTGACAGGTGTGGGGATATCTCACTGTGGTTTCCGTGTGTCTTTTTTTTTTTTTAAGATTTTATTTATTTATTAAAGAGAGAGAGTGTGAGAGAGTGAGTGTGAGTTCAGGCAGACAGAGTGGTAGGCAGAGGCAGAGGGAGAAGCAGGCTCCCTGCCAGGCAAGGAGCCCAATGTGGGACTCGATCCCAGGACGCTGGGATCATGACCTGAGCTGAAGACAGCCACTTAGCCAACTGAGCCACCCAGGCGTCCCTCCATGTGTCTTTTTAACATTTCCTTAAACCCTTAAACATTTAATCAATGACAGAACATGTTGAACTGGGGGTTGGAAGAACTAGGCTTTGGTTTTTCTTCTGCTACTTTCTGCTTGTGCTTACACTCTAGGAGTCTAAATTTTCCTCATCTATAAAGCAGGCTATAAGGTCTATGTTGATGACCCTACAGGGCTGTGTGCAAAAGTGCTTTGTAAACACTTCTCATTATTTGTTGGCCAATATTATATTGAAGTTTCTATATTAAAATGGTAGTTAAAAATATTCTAGGGGCGCCTGGGTGGCTCAGTGGGTTAAAGCCTCTGCCTTCGGCTCAGGTCATGATCCCAGGGTCCTGGGATCAAGCCCCGCATCGGGCTCTCTGCTCCGAGGGGAGCCTGCTTCCTCCTCTCTCTGCCTGCCTCTCTGCCTACTTGTGATCTCTCTCTGTCAAATAAATAAATAAAATCTTTTAAAAAAATATTCTAAGAAAGGGGCACCTGGGCTACTCAGTGGGTTAAAGCTTCTGCCTTCGGCTCAGGTCATGATCTCAGGGTCCTGGGATTGAGCCCCGCATCAGCCTCTCTGCTCAGCAGGGAGCCTGCTTCCCTTCCTCTCTCTCTCTCTCTGCTTGCCTCTCTGCCTGCTTGTGATCTCTCTCTGTCAAATAAATAAATAAAATCTTAAAAAAAAATTCTAAGAAGTAAATAGGAGCATGCCTCAAAAACTTAAGTAGATGTAAATATAGTCTTTGTACACACTATTGGCTTCAAAATGTAATTTTTAAAAAATATTTATTTATTTGACCGAGAGAGATCACAAGTAGGCAAAGAGGCAGACAGAGAGAGAGGAGGAAGCAGGCTCCCCGCTAAGCAGAGAGCCTGATGTGGGGCTCGATCCGAGGACCCTGAGATCATGACCCCAGCGGAAGGCAGCGGCTTAACCCACTGAGCCACCCAGGTGCCCCCAAAATGTAATTTTTTTAAAAATGGTGCCTCTTTTTAGTAGGCTTAAAAGGATAAAATTATTATCACAAAGGACAGCTATTTTCTGACTTTGTTTAAGATGCTATGCAAAGAGAATGGCACAGTCACAGTGACAAACCCTCTAGACATTTGCACTTCAGTCCAGCGCAGCGAAAGTTTAAATTCCATGCCCGCATACCACACTGCTCACCCACCTGGTTATAACCACCAGAAATATTTCCCACAAGCCCCCGTTTGTACTCTTCCAAGAATCACAGAGGATGCTGGACACAGCTTAGCAGTGGTCTGCATGTCCAGCCATTACCACCTCTGGCTACTCCACTTGCAAGCCTCTGACGAATTGGAAAGACCCGCACCGGGGAGCTCGTCCGATCAACAGCGCCATCTGCTGGCTGGCACCTGGAACTCACTCAATGTCCTCTCCTTCCTCAGAACTTTGACCAGCAGTCCCTCTCCCTATTTCTGTATCTCACAGTTCACAATTCAGTTCATTATGTTTTAGGAAATTGTTCTTTTACGTGTATGCACAAATTCTCTTTCATTCCTAGATTAATTTGTGAGGACTGCTGTAACGAAGCACCTCAAACCGGCTTAAGCAACAGAAATTTGTTGTCTCACAGTTCTGGAGGCCAAAAGTCTGAAATCAAGTTGTCAGTGAGTTGGGTCTTGCTGAAGGCTGTGAGGGAAGGGCTCGTCCCAGGACTCTCTGCTTGGCATGTAGATGGCCATGTTCATGTCCACATGGTGTTCTTCCTGAATGCATTTATCTGTGTCTAAATTTCCCTTTTTTGAAAAAGAGACACTAGTCATACTGCATAAGGGCCTCCTCTTTTTTTTTTTTTTTAAGATTTTATCCATTTATTTGAGAGAGAGAGCTTGAGACTTGGGGGAGGCAAGAGGGAGGGGCGGAGGGAGACACCCCCACCCCCCCCAGTGAGGTGCTCCATCCCAGGACCCTGGATCATGACCTGAGCCAAAGGCAGATGCTTAACCGACTGACCCACCCTGAAGACCTCTTCTTAACTTAAGTAATTACATCTGTGACATTATTTCCGAATAAAGGCACGTCTGAGGTTCTCAGGACTTCAACAGATGGTTGCAGGGGGCACAATTCAACCCATAACAACTCCCCTACTCCCTCCTTTTAACTTGCTCAAATACCTCAAAGCAATCTTTTATTTCATTCTCTCTGCTGTGCCTCCTCCTACCTACCTTGGCAGCCTGTAAATTATCCTATATATAATGGGAACATGTAAGAATGGTCAAGTCTAGGAAAAAGAAGTCTTTGTGCTTTGAAATACATCTTGCCCTGGGTAGAGTTGGAGCGCCTCCTAGAATCTTCAGAAGACCCTTCCTCACTTCCTTTATTCAAAGGACTTTGTTTTCTCTTCCTTAAACACCATTACTCAAAGGATTTCCAACACAGCATTTTTCTATTTCAATCACTAATAGTCAAACTGTATTATATTCTGCTATGTTTTCATGGTTGATATGTAGTATTTTACCTGTTATAAAATAAAGTAAAAGTCTTTATGAGTTGGTAACTAACACCTCCTCCCCCTGCCAAGTCATCACTACAGTTCCTGTTCTCTAAGCATTTACAAGTAACAGTTATATGGTGGGCATTGTGGTAGATGCGGGAGATAAGATGTCAAGTGATGATGTCTGCTATAAAGAAATAACCAATCTAGAGGGGCAGACAGACAGAACTAATACTCTAAATCTTATAATAGTGGTACTTATAAGATGATATGGCAACACAGAAGATGGAATGGTTAATTAAGCACTAGGAATCAGAAGTCATCAACCCCTATCCATCCAATAAAGGACGGTATTCTTGGTGAAGGTAAAATGATTGAATGATGACAGAGAAAGTCTGGCATGCAGAAGAGAAGGGCATTTTAGCACATTGAGGGCAAACTGGAAAGTAGATGGCAGACACAAGTGGGACAGCAGATGAAAGAGTCTTTGAGCAATCTTCCCTCCAACAACCGGTCTCCGTCTACTGCTGTGGATTAGTTTGAATTGGTTAAAGTCCCAAGTATGTCAAAGTGATGGATGCCATCTTTGACCTCAGGGACAGACACGTTGCCTGGTGGAAGTGAATGAAGTTTTTCTGAGCTTGCTTTAAAAATTGCAATTCAAGCCTCTTCATCAATTTACCAGGTCATTATAATCATCCAACCAGTGAATTGTTGACACACTATTTCATCTACCCTGCAGATGACTATTAAGGGCGGCAATGTGACCAGTCATCCATAGAAACTTTTCATTTTCTCTTGGTAGTTAGTCTCACAACATTTCCACTTGTAGCAATTCGCACAGTTTGTTTGGGACAGAGTTATTTCAGCATTTGCCATGTGCTCACTGAGCCAAAACCTGGACATGCTCATAAGCAGGCTTTAGAATTATTTCTTTTAAAGGACAGACTTAAAATCCCAATTTTTCATTAGAACCATTTGATTGTGTCATCAAAAGCCAGAAGGAGCATGTCTGCTCTGTTGGTTGTCTATGACAGCAAGATTTGGTTGAGATCTTGCACAGAGGAACTCTTTTTTGTTTTTTAAAGATTTTATTTATCCATTTGGCAGACAGAGATCATAAGCAGGCAGAGACACAGGCAGAGAGAAAGGAAGGGAAGCAGGCTCCCCGCTGAGCAGAGAGCCCCATGTGGAGCTTGATCCCAGGACCCTGAGATCATAACCTGAGCTGAAGGCAGCGGCTTTAACCCACTGAGCCACCCAGGTGCCCCGCACAGAGGAACTCTTATTACCACTGATTTTTCACTTTTACTTCTCATTAATTAATATGAGGTGGACATATTCATGAGCCAGGTTGCCCCAACCAAATCCTATCTCCTACTCTGGAATTATTTCCTGTCCTCCAAATAGTGCTGCAGACCCAAGAAATCTCTTAAAGCTGAGAGAACTAGAGATCATCTTGTCCAACCATATACTTTTCACAGTAAGGTAGCTGAGGCCAGAGAAGTCACAGGACTGATAAGTTTATGCAAGATCCAAACCCGAACCCAGGTCTCTAGGTACTCAGTTCTGCTATTAGTTTTTCCCATTAAAAAAAAATCTGTTTTTTCTTTAAAACAAACAAACAAACAAACAAAAAACAAAGCACTCAGGGGTGCCTGGGTGGCTCAGTCGGTTAAGTGTCTGACTCTCGATTTTGGCTCAGGGCATGATCTTGGGGTCCTGGGATCAAGCCCCATATTGGGCTCCATGCTCACTGGGGAGTCTGCTTGAGATTCTGTCTCCCTCTCCCTCTGCCCCTTTACCCCTCTCTCTCTCTTTCTCTAAAATAAGTCAATAAATCTTGGGGGGAAAAATCTGTTCCCCACCTCTCTCTTCATGTAAACAATGTTAAGGATGCTGGTCCTTGTCTAAACATCTAAGGATGTTGATCCTTGTCTAAAAAGAGGTAAGCTTAAGAAAAGGATTTTAAGCTGGAGTGAGCATGCCTGATAAGGATGTATTTTTAAAATCCCCTGGTGGCAAGAAGAGGATGGCCTGGAAGGAGCATTGTCACAGATACATATTATGGAGTTTGTCACCATCACAACTCCGAAGTGACCCCCTGTGCCTCCTGAAGCCCAGCGGCCCTGGCCACAGCTCAGTGGCCCTGAATGGACCCCTGACGGCTGGGCAACCAGTCAGCAGCCATGACAGAGGCTGCCCAAATAGAAATGTGTTGGTTTATTATCGTCTCTGTGGAGATTCTGATGTGTCATCTGGGACAGGACAGCAAGAATCTCTGTGCTATCCAAAGCCCCAAACGATTTCAATGGTCAATGAGAAAACAAACGAATGAAAAAGTACTTTTCTAAGGAAAAAAGAAAAGAAGCAAGCAAGAAAGGAAGGGAGGGAGGGAGCACTTTAGGGATGGTCCTCTTCCTATTTAGACACCATGGCCAGTCCTGGGGTATGTTTTGTCAACTCGCTCTACGGAGGAGGGATGTTCTCCAGACTTTGCGTGTGGAAAGTGGAGGCTAGGCGCTCCACCAAGACCAAAAGCAGAGAGATGCCATCTGCCCCGGGGAGAATCTGCTCTTCTAACAGAGGACTTACTCAAGAGCAAAAACACTTTGTTCCTGTTTCAAGTTTAAATTATAGCCACAGTGATACTGAGAACTTGATGAAAGGACCGTTCAGGTCAGCTTCAAAGTGGAGCCGAGACTAGGCTCTGTCTTTGGAGGGCAAGCTCCACCCACCTCCCCTCCACCTCCCCTGCTCGAAGGCCCCCCTGATCCCCCCGCCCCAGGCCGGAGACAAACACACCCCCTCACCTGGGGTGTTCTCCTGGGGCCTGAACTGATGGAATCAAGATGGGGAGACTTCAAACACGCTGCATTTTTGTGTTTCTTTCCCCCTTCTTCCCTGACTTGCTTATTTCCTTGTGTCTATTTACTCTGTGGATCTCTCTCTCTCTCTTTTTTTTTTCTTCCCAAGAATCTAAGATGAAAAGTCCTCAAAACCAGAAGCTGTCTGGCCGTTATGCACACAGGGTGTGATTCTGTGACTCACAGATTCATTCCTGGTTGTCCAGTGGTGATTTGCCTTCCTTCTGGGGCTGAGGGCTGAGAGCTAACTTCTCACGAGATGAACATGGAATCATTTAGGCTTCTAAGAATCCTTTTCATTTTATTTTTAAGATGACTTCAAGGTTCCCCCAAGGACCCTTATTTTGCCTCGAAAAAATACATTTATTTCAACATCTCAGATACCAATAAACCTGAAGCGGTGCCAGACAGGTCAGATTAAACTAGCATTGTAATGATCCAACGGCTTTTTCGGTTCTGGGCTTCTGAGGTCAACTTTCCAGAAAGAGCATTTCCCCCCTTTATGAATAACAGTAAGGAGCACTTGTATTTTGTTTTTGCTGCATGTGAAACATTTCTACATTCTCTTGGGAGGAACTTTCTCGAGCTCTGCACTGGAAACAGAGCATGTGGTATATTATCTCCAGGGTACAAGGACAGGAAACGGAGACTCAAGAGGTTAGGTGATCCACGGAAGAAGGTAGCCTCTGGGACAGGACTGAGGCACAGTCGTTCTGGCCAAGTCTCGGCCTCTGTTCCGCACTGGCCACCGCTCAGCTCGGTTCCCACAGAGAAAGAAGCTCATCTTCTAGAATTTACTTTGCCGCCCACAGGCACCATGTTTAGGATACTGTTGAGGAAGAAGTTGGAAGCTTTCTGAAATACATTTCCAATAAAACTGTATGCAATGTGTGTAAGAGTTATTAAAATTTTTTTAGATGTGTATGGTGTTTCGAGCCAGTGAATCCTAATCTTTGATAACTCACTCTGGAATACATTTTTAACCTATAGAGCCTTAGAGTCATAGGAACTCGAAGCATTTAAACTTATAGGCATATTTTTATTGTAGAAAATTATGATGGAATGGTTAATAGAACTTCCAAGCGTAACAAGATAATAGGATAAAATTCTACGGGAGAAGTGGGATGGAAATACAAGTTCAAGGAGGCAAAAGAACTTTGCAAACTTTCCCACCATTAGAGAAGAGTTTTTCCATGTATTACAAGTGGATGACAGCATTTGTAAAATAACGGTGGTACTTGTAGTTCAGTGGATGTATTTAAGAGTTACATAATTGTATTATTTTTAAGTATCAATATTTATACTACAATGGGAATTGCATCATTTACCTCAAATTATATCAATGATAAGAGAATCTTAGACACATTTTTTTTAGACACGAGCATTACAAAGTTTACTACATTTTTTTGCAGATGTGGGAATATAAACAAATATTTTGAAAACCACTGCATTAAGCAGTTGTGGCCTCATCTGAGTGTGGGATGGGTAGGGAAAGGTGCTTGTCTTAATGAACTACATAGTGGGAGAAAGGAACTTTCAATGGAATAATACAAGTTAGTCACTAATTTCAATAAGAGAGTTCATTTTAGACTCTACTAGATCTGACTTTTTAAAAACCAAAGATTACCCAAAAGTTGTAGGACAGAATGTTGACAGAGTATTTTTAAAGGCAACACCTGGATTAAAAAAAAATTGTACTGTTTTGTGTTTGTTATTAACTAAGTTCTGAGGTATTCAACAATCTACTTATACCACATTTTCACCAAAAAAACAGGCCTTTGCCTTTAATTAACTCCGCTCAGCTGTATGAGAGGGCTGAGGAGAGCCACAGAGGGTTCCCTGTAGATTGGTCCAGACTAGGAGACAATGTGCATATTCCCAGGAAAGGGACAGTAGAGTAAGTGCTTCTCTCACATCCACAGAACCTGCAAGAAGGAATCTCAGTAGCAGGAGGCCCTAGGGTATCCTGGGGGAAGGCGGCCAGGGGTGCAGGAATGCTCCTGAAATATATCTCTTAATGAGTTAGCTGAGATTTTTTAAAAAAATTCATTCATATAACCATGAATAAATATACTTATTCTTATAATGAGATAGGGCAGTATAAAGTTTATTCATTTTTTATAGGAGAACTGAGAAAATTGTTCACATAAATAAGTATATGAAATGGAAGATATGTTTTTACAGGAAAGTCCCTTGACTCTTTGAACTCAGTTAGAGTATTCTGTCATCAAAAGTGTTTCTTAATGAGCAGCTTACAGCTCAAAAAGGTCATTCTTCAATTTTGTTCCAAGTAAATACTTGGAAAAACACCCGAGTTGACTTTCTCCACACCAACACCAGCATGAACTTGGCTAGGCAGCCCAGGGTTTTGTGAGCCCCAGGACAATGCAGTGTAATAAGATTAGAGATGGAGGAGAGCTTTCTTCTGTAAAATGGAGGGACAGCTATGAAAGGAGAGGTGGAAAATTACCATCTTCCAGCCTATCTGTGCACCACTGGACATAGACATATTAAGAAGTATATACACGAGTCCGCTCTTGACCATGATTCCACTTCCTGTGGTTTCAGTTTTCCGTGCCCAGAAACAGATGACACTCCCTCTGACGTGTGGTCAGAAGGTCAAGAATAGCCTAATGCTACGTCGCAATGCCCACGTCATTCCCCTCCCTTCTTCTCATTGCACAGGCATTTTATCATCTCACATCTTCACAGGAAGGAGGGGGAGTATAGTACGATAAGATATTTTGAGAGAGAGAGAGAGACCACATTCACGAAACTTCTATTACAGTAGATGGTTCCCATTGTGCTATTATTGGTCATTGTCGTTAATCTCTTACTAGGCATTATTTACAAGTTAAACTTTATGACAAGTATGTATGTATAGGAAAAAGCATAGCCTCTCTGAGGCTGGGTCCTAAGGGCTGTTTCAGGCATCTACTGGGGAGGCCTTGAAATGGATTCCCCATGGATAAAGATGTAGCAGACTACATATATGGATGTTGATGTTTAGAACATCACCTTCCTAAAGCTATCTGGGAACCGCACACTCTTGGGAAAGTTTTTGTGTACTCCAGAGTAAAGGGTTTGTGAGATCATGGAAAACATATACTGGCCTCTGCCTCTGGTTCCTGGTACAGAACTCCTGAAACTCTTGTAATTTCCTGAGGGGTGGGAGGATCACCTAATGTAGTGACTCTGGATGGGCTCTTGGATGGCTTCGGGTTGAGAGCTAGTCACAGGAAACCCTGAGAGAAATGTGGAATTTTTAGCCCCACCCTGCTTCTCTCGAGAAGGGAGAAGAGCTGAAAAGAGAGTTAATGAAAGATTGAGTTAATGATTGATGACATGTACAAGATGAAGCCTCCATAAAACTGGCAAAGTATAGAGCTTGGAAAGCTTCTTTTTGGTGATCATGTGGAGGTTCTAGAAGACAGGCATGCCTGGACAGGACGTGGAAACTCTGTGCCCCTTCCCACATATCTCCACCCTACACATTCTGTTGCATCTCGGCGCTCACCGTGTCCTTTATCAGATTCTTTTATAATGAACCAGTAAATGTAAGTAAACTGTTTTCCTGAGTTCTGAGAACTGCTCTAGCAAATTAATTGATCCCGAGGAGGAGGTTATAGGAACCTCCAATCTGTGGTTTGCTGGTGAGAAGCACAGGTGACAACTTGGGCTTGTGCCGGACATCTGATGTATGTGTGTGGGGTGGGGGGTGGGGTAGCAGTCTTATTGGACTGAGCCCTTATCCTTATCCACTGATGCTATCTGTAGGTAGAGAGTTGAAATTGAATTAAATCAAAGGAGACCTAGCTGGTGTCCCAGAGACTTGCTTGTGGTGGGGCAAACTCTACACTTTTGATGACCAAAGTAGTAGAGGAGACACACAGGGAAGAAACACACAGATGGGACATTGAGATTTTCCATTGCGTTCCAGCTTGGAGACCACTATCCAGGTCATCTTCAGGTTCTACCCTGTCTCTCATTTATCTGTCCTCCGAGCTCTTGTTTCTGTCCCCTGTAAATTTCCTTGGCATCTGCCTGCCCCCTCAAATCTCCTGTGTGGTCTCTTGGCTCCACAGTGACCTTCCAAGGGTCAGTTCCATCCTTTTTCTCTTTTCCAGCTGAGCACCTCAGAACTCAGCTTGAGTATAGTGCAAAACAAACAAAAACCAAACAAACAAGAAACGGACATTTGTTTTAAGCATACTTGGTCAGCTCCGTATTAATAGCTCAAAACTGAATAAGGAGGTCATCTCCGGTACCTCCACAAGGCTTCTTTTTCTATCAAGTTATCCAAAAAGAGAAGGAGAAGAGGTAAAGTGCTCTAAGAAACAGCCACTCCTATAATAATTATGGGGACAGGTATCAGTTATGGCTTTCTTAGTCTGTGGTGAAAACCTTGCATACATTAACTGAAATATTCCTCATAATAGAGACAATCTGTGGTCAATTGTATCCTCATTTTTTTAAAAAATTGTATCCTCATCTTACAGCAAAGGAAACTAGGGATATGGCAGGTTAGAATGTCTGCCTGTATATAACTAACTCGAAGAGCCTGAATTAAAACCCATACGGTTCTGATTCCGAAGTCCGTGGTCTTACCCAATGAGCCTCCTAGCAGCAAAGTCACATGAAAAGTAACCATCTACGTCTCACGTTAATATTAAGGATGGTTAAGAGGTAATGCTTCAGGAGTCATTGCCCCTTTATTAACCTTACCTTTCCTTGTCCTTCCCACCCTTGATCTTCCTCTTTCGGCTCTTCTCATTGTGCTTTAGGTGCACCCGTCTTTGAAGTCCCTTAAAAGCACCCATGAGGATTGCCTCATTCCTCCCAGGGTTGAAAAGCTCAGTACACATGGGTCTGGTGGGCAGGATACTCAGGGTTTGGATCTGTTTCTAATGTCACATTCCTTTTCTGGACTATTTTTTTCCCTCTGAAGCCCACACAGAGTAATTAATATCAAATAGTAAGACAAGTTCTTCATTAATTCACACCTGGAGAGGAGCCAGTCAACCGGCACTAAAGCCAGACTCCGTGCAATTTGGTTTCGTTGAGCTGGACAAATGGAGGAGAAGAGAACATGTAGTCACCGCTGGAGAATTCAGGCTTTAGTGCAGTCATGAAAGCTGGACAGCAACCAAAGAGAGGAGCTAGGAAATTGGAAGCCACATGGAGCAAACATGTAGACAAGGGCAGCTGAACTCAAGTGACAGATGCTTTAGAGATGGGACATCGCAGAAAATATTACGTGGCCCGTGGACAGTGGAAGGCTTTATGTGGTTAAAACCTCAGTGCTAATTGAGCTTTCCGAAGTTCTGCATCAACAGTCAAAAGGGGCATTGGATTAGCTAAACCATTGTTCTGAAACTGGTTCTGTTCCAGCAGCGCGGGCTGTACCCCTAGGCTTGATGAGATGCACGGAAAATGAGTGGAAAGTCCCACCTTTGCAAATGCCATCTGCTTGATTACTGCTCAGCCGTGGTGTCCCAAATTCCCCCCACTAGTTACCCTTCTGGGTTGAGGCACTTCAGGTGCTGCTATAATGTGTACCTTAATAGTAGGTTGCAAGATTCTAACAAGAGAGCCAATCATTCCTCTTTCATTAAAAAAAAAAAAAAAAAGTAACCTAACTACCCTGTTCAGTTTCCCTTTTACTCCCTGTAGCCTTCGAGACTATGCATTACTGGGTTAGAGGCACTCCCACGCCCTGGTCAGGCCCATCACCAGCTCAGGCTGCCAGTGCTGCAGCAGCTCTCCGAGCTAGAGCGGCTACAGTCATGGTTTTGCTCTACCCTGGCAGGTAGACGACACTTGGACTCTGGAAAGCAATATCAATTCCAGAGTTCACTACCAGTTTTGCTTGGGATGTTTGCTCTTCAAAGAAAGTATTTCTGCAATATTTTCTTAGGTTTACAGAAATACAGTAGAAACAAATCTACCTTCCCTTTCAATAATGTATTAAAGGTCCCGAAAAATCACCCTCACTAACAAGTGAGTGATTCACTGCAGTTTTTTTAATTGAGGTGAAATTGACATAACGGAAAATTAATCATTTTTTATTTAATTGTTTAAAGACCTTATTTATTTGTTTGACAGAAAGAGAGACGGGGAAAGAGGGAACACAAGCAACAGGAGTGCAAGAGGGAAAAGCAGCCTTCACGTTGAGCAGGGAGCCCAACGTGGTACTCGATCCCAGGATCCTGGGATCACGACCCGAACCGAAGGCAGATGCTTAATGACTGAGCCAACCAGGCACTCCAACTAATTTCTTTAAAGATTTTATTTATTTATTTGAGAGACAGAGAGTGAGGGAGAGTATATGAATAGGGGGAGGGGCAGAGGGAGAAGCAGGCTCCCCACTGAGCAGGGGGGCTTGATCCTAGGACCCTGGGATCATGACCTGAGCCGAAGGTGGACTCTTAACCAACTGAGCCACCCAGGTGCCCCCAAAATTAACTATTTTAATAGAAGCAATTCAGCCATCAAAGTCAGACTCAGTACAATCTAGTTTCATTGAGCTGGACAGATAACCGAGAAAAAGAACACTGAGTTACCACCAGATTGTTTGAGGCTGCAGTGGGGTAATAGAAGCTAGACAATAGAGGTTTCAGTGTGTTCACAATATTGTATACCCAGTACTCCGCGGAGTTCCAAAACACTTTCATAACCCGAAAAGAAGATCTTGTGCTTAATAAGCAGTTACTTCTAATTCTCCCTGCCCCCCTTCCCCCGCCAGCCTCTGGCAACTACCAGTCTGTGTTCTATCTCTATGGATTTACCTGTTCTGGTTATTTCATATAAACGGAATCATCTAGTATGAGACTTCTTGAGTCTGGGTTCTTTCACTTAGCATAAGGTTTTCAAGGTTTGTCTAGGTTGTAGTATGCATCGGTGGTTCATTCCTTTTCATGGCCAAATAATATTCCATTGTGTGGATATACCATATATCATTTCTCCATTCATCTGTTGATAGACATTCCAGTTGTTTCTGTCTTCTGGCTTTTGGTTGAATACCACTACTTTGAACATGGATTTACATGTATTTGTTTGAATACCTATTTTCAATTCTTCTGGGTATATTCTCAGGAATGGAATTATTAGGTCATATGGCTAAGTATGTGTTTAACTTTTTTAAAAGATATTATTTATTTGAGAGAGAGAGAATGAGTGGGGAGAGGGACAAAAGGGGAGGGGGAAGCAGGCTCCCCACTGAACAGGGAGTCCAACCAGGGACTCTGTCCAGGACTCTGGGATCATGACCTGAGCTGAAGTTGGATGCTTAACAACTGAGCCACAAAGGGCTATTTAACTTCTTCTTCTTCTTCTTTTTTTTTGGTAAGATTTATTTATTTTAGAGCAAGCTTGAGACAGAGAGAGTGAGAGAGGTGGGGAGGGGCAGAGGGAGAGGAAGAGTCTTAAGGAAACTCCATGCTGAGCCTGGAAACCTACATGGGGTTTGATCTCACGACCCTGAAATCACAACCTAAACTGGAACCAAAAGGCGGTCGCTTAACCAACTGGGCCACCCAGGCACCCCTATGTTTAATTTTTTGAGGAACTGTTAATGTGTTTTCCAGACTGTAACATTTACATATCGCTGTGACTTTCTCACAGCGATATGTAATTTCTCCACATCCTCCCTAATACTTGTTCTTTTCTTCTCTTTTTCTTTTTTGTCATAGCCAATCTAGTGAATGTGAAGTGTTGTCTCATTGTGGTGGTAATTTGCATTTTCCTAATAACTAATGATTTCGAAATTTTTTCATGCGCCTATTGGCCATTTGTGTATCTTCCTTGGAGAAATGTTTATTTAAGTTTTCCACCCATATTTTAATTGGGTTGTTTGTGAGTAATTCATTTTAAAAAGTGATGTTTATGGTTTCAAAAAACCACTCATAGTTAGTATTTTCTAACTTGTGGGGATAATGACAGTCAGGAAGCCTCCTGACTCATTATATCTTTACCTTGACACTATTTCAAGAGATGCTCTTCTGAGATCACAGTCCCAGATAATAACCACACTAATATTTGCTGAGTCCCTACTATGTGCTAGACATTGTTTTAAGTGCTTTCATGTATATTACTAATTCATAAAATCATCATAACCTATGGAAATATGAGCCATAGAAGAAAAAGCCAAGACTCAAAGGCATTAAGTAACTTGGTCCAAATCACATAGCTAGAAAGTGGTGGAACCGGGATTGAAACCCAGTTCAGACAGACATTAGTAGAGGTAAAATAAGATTAGATTGAGGTGGTCCTCACCTCAAATTTTTGTCCTGTTAATTGTCCCTAAAAGGTGGCTTTTGTTTGGTTTATACTCCAGAGTTCTATAAAGCTATTATGACAGGAGGATGAATGACCATGTACAGAACTGAACTTTCTCAAAAGAGGGGCAACCAGGTGAGCCCTAAAATTTTGTCTGTGCAAATAGAAAAGATGTTGACAAAAATAAACACCCATGGGGTAAAATGGACAACTTTCTGTGAAGAAATGTAGGAATGTCCACTCATGAATGGGGTGGATGATGCAGAGTAGGAATGTAGCTTTAGTGGTTTAGTGTAGGTTTAGTGGTGTAGGTTTGGTGGTTTAGTGTAGGTTTAGTGTAGGTTTAGTGGTGTAGGTTTAGTGGTTTAGTGTAGGTTTAGTGGTGCTAAGACGGAGGACTCCATAAAAAGAACCCATGGACTGTTCACTCCCTTATCATCAGGAAAATGGGTGAACAACCGGCAAGACAGGGAGATGCATCATCACGTGCTACCTTAATGAAAACCAGGAGACCAACATTTGCTCACCAAGGAATTAAAAAAAAAAAAAAAGCTCAGTGGCATGTCCTATATTTTAACACGGAAGAAGAGGCCAGGCTAATTATATTGAGTAAGGTTTTTTCTTTTTTCTTTTTTTTTGTAACTGGATTCATTTAGCACAGGATGTGTCCAAACTTCTTCCTGAAAGTATGCTAAGTAGCCTTTGAAGATGTTGTTGGCTCAATGAAATGCATTAATAAACCTGAAAATGTTAATATGTCTTAATAGAAGTGAATCATGAGCACGAAATACAGCTTATTCCCCCAAGCCTTCATTTCCCCCACCCCCTCCCATCCCTTTAGTTCCTTCCTATTCCTTTCTTTTAAGTCTTTTTCCCTCATTAAAAATGACTTACAACGTCATAGCAAGAATTGAGGTCTATAAGAAACTATTATAAACCGGAGAGCTAAAGGCCAGAAAAGAAGGGAGGAGTCTTGGAAAACAAAATCAATCTGGACCAAAGCAGAGAGCAAAATTGGCAAAGAGCAGATCGAGAGCAGACTGCTCTAGCGCACCGGTTTGGCTGTGTGGTCCGTGTCTGATAGTAAGTGGACTTTATAAATAGCCAATCATCTAATGCATAAGCATTCATCTTTGAAATACCAGTACACGTAGAGCAAGCTGATGTTTGACCAGGATAAATATAAGAGAGGACTATGAAACTCACCGCCACCATTATGCAAATGCCGCTCAGCAAGGGGGCAGAGCGCAGCGACTGTTTCCTTGTGTTTAATGAAATGGCCTCTTACGCCACTAGGCATATTATCAAACGATGCTCTTTTCAGAATCTGTTTCATGGAGAGTTGAGTGGATGTGGTCATGGGAAAGCGGCTGGAGGAAGAGATGGCTAGACAGAGAGTTAGGAGAGATGTCCCTGCGGAGTATGGTTTGGAAGAGGATCTGTAAGGAAGAGAAGGGGTGGCCGGGCCGGAAGTATGTGGGAGGCTCTTTCAGCTGGAGTGGGGAGTGGGGAACAGAGACATCCTGAGGAACAAGGCAAAGGTCATGAACGTGTCTGCTTGGGAAAGATGCGGAAAGGAGCCCAGCGAGGTGAGCGGGATGAGAACGTCACAATGTCCCTGTGCACAAATGCAGAAGGGGGAGCTGACTTGTGGCCGGGTCAAAAAGCCTGGAGAGTGAGATAATTCCAGAAGAAGTATTTGGTCTCGGGAAACCAAAAGCACTGAGCAGCTAAGAGTGTGAGTGAAAGCCCAAAGGTCACGTCGGCAAGGTCTGTCCCTCAAAGCAGGTTTGGTTTTCCTTCAGCAGATGTTGGAAACCTTTGATGCAACACTGACCTAAGCAGGCTAGTATCATTTCCATCTCTGTGATTTATGTGGTTGGCAACAAGAAAGGTAGAAGGCTAATGTGTAAAACAGCGTGGCTCTCAACTGGGGGCAACGCTGCGTCCCAGGGGACGTTTGGCAATGTCTGCAAACATTGCTGGTTGTCAGGACTGTGGCAGGGAGGTGACTGGAACTCGCAGCTAGTGGGTGGGGGACAGGGATACAATCCTTAGGACAGCCCCCACAGCAAAGAATTATCCAGTCCAAAATGTGGGTGGTGCCAAGGTTGAGAAGCGCTGGTATAGACTGACCCACCATTTTCCTTCTCTTATGCTTTATGCTGAGGAGACACACACACACACACACACACACACACACACACACACACAGAGCGAATTCAGGAATCTGAGTCTGGGTCCCAGGTGTCAAGGTTGCGTGAGCTGTCATCCGGAGACTAGCAAGTGACCGAGTAATGACAATTGTCACAGCTACCAATTTTGAGGGTCAGGTGTTGGGTATGGTTCTTTATTTATCTCTCATTTCATCTCTTGCAGCCCTGGAGGGTGGGTGTTCTCCGTTCAGTTCCACAGAGGGAGACACTGAGATTCAATTAGAAACGTATCCAGGACCACACAGCCAGCCCCTCAGCGGGCTTAGCAGGATTTAGAAGGCAGCTCTAGAGATCTGAAGGCCACGTCTTTTGATGGGATTGTTTCAACATCCCTTGTGATGCCAGAGCCCGTTTGATTTGGGACATTTTGTGGTGGAGAGAAAAGGTCATTCAACTCTCAGCTGTTTGGTTTAACCGATGACATATTGGTCTGTTCCAGACCTTCACTTCTTTGATTGCCTTGGTGATGGTGAAGCTGAGTGAGGCTCAGAAATATCTGTTGTTTTAGGTTTGGATAGGGGAGGCAATGAAAAGAAGGTGGCTTTCAGTTAGTCTGACTTCGTCTTTGTTCTATAACATAATACATTTCATCTGTCATAAATATGTATATATGAATCCTTCCTCCTTCCTTCCTCCCTTCCTTCCTTCCTCCCTTCCTTCCTTCCTCCC
>ML112078.1:45381-140832 GCA_003697995.1 Taxidea taxus jeffersonii
TCCTCCCTTCCTTCCTTCCTCCCTTCCTTCCTTCCTCCCTTCCTTCCGTCCTTCCTTCCTTCCCTCTGTCCCTCCTTTCCTTCCTACCTTTTCCTCCCTTCCTCTTCCCTTCTTTCCTCCCTCCCTTCCTTCCTTTCTCCCTCCCTCCTTCTCTCTCTCTCTCTCTCTCTCCTTCTTTCTTTCTTCCATGGGACAGTACACAGCCTATGATTATTTTTCTATATAACAGACTGTTCTGTTTTCTTTTCTTTTTTTGAAGATTTATTTATTTATTTATTTGACAGGGATCACAAGTAGGCAGAGAAGCCGGCAGAGAGAGAGGAAGAAGCAGGCTCCCTGCTGAGCAGAGAGCCCGATGCGGGGCTCGATCCCAGGACCCCAGGATCATGACTTGAGCCAAAGGCAGAGGCTTTAATCCACTGAGCCACCTGGGCGCCCCCAGACTATTCTGTTTTCTTAAACACTTCTGCCCCTTCCCATGCTGTTTGAGCCCAGGTACATTGTTAGCCCTGTGCCATGCCCTCAGCAAACATCTCATAAATGTTAGCTGTGATTATTATTATTTCTTCATCTCAGTGCTTGTTACAGTATGGAGCCAGCTATCCTGTCCATTTACCTGTCTCCTCTCTAGAACTGGGACCTCCTGGGAGGCAGGGACTGTCCGTTTCTCATCATCGCAATCCAACTCCTGGTAAATGTCCGGCAGTCAATAAATACTTGTTGAATGACTGTTCTAGTGAAAGGTAGGCATCAACCACAAGGTTGATGGTCCAGGAGGTATGATTTTATGCTTGCATTCAGCCCTTCTTAAATTTCAAATCAATAACTGAAACGTTAAAAGCTTGAAATTTTTAATGTGCATGTTTATGTATGTATTCTAATTTTTAAATAAAAGTTCATTTAAAATCCAATAAACAAGAGGAAAGAAAAAAAAGAGAAAGAAGCAAGGTGTGGTTCGAACTGTCCTATCACCTCATTTTTTTTCTAAAAGAAGTGTATGGTTAGATCTTGGGATTAGAAAACAAACAAATGGGACCTTGAGTCAGTAAGTAGGGCTTTTCCTTTTTTGCATTGGTTCATGGAGTGCAAATTACAGAAAATGGTTTTTGTAGTTCTTGGCTTGATGATCACCCTGGAAAATGGTTTTGGAATGCTTGTGATTGCAAGAGATTGTTTATTCCATTACTTTCACTCTGACCAAGCCCACGTCTTTCTCTAAAGTAGGTCTTATTTTTAGAGTTTATAAATCAAATGTATTGTAGAGATGGAATGCAGCATGAAATGTGCTCACAAACAAAAATTCAGCCTGATTCTGCAGTCCTTACACAGCAGAAACAGAAGTGTAGCTGCTAAAACTTTTTCCTTCACGAGGCTGTAAATTTGGGACCTTTTTGAGATAGTTAATGTGTTATTATTTTAAAAAATTAAAAATCTACTTTTAAAGAAAATTTGGTTATTTGAAGAAATATGTAGCAGGAGAGACAAAAACCAACACTTAATTCTTACTCGCTCCAACATTTTGGGACCACAAATTTTAAATATTCTAAGTCCACCGAAGATACAGAGATATTTAAAATGAACATAAAAATGAGAACAAGCAGAAGAAAGCAATTCATCAGCATGTGATCACTTCTGTACCTAAAAACAAGCCACGTAGCCTTGTGAATCTTATACATTCTCTGCCCAGTCCCTCACCTGAGAGATGAAAGAGTTGAACCATGATTTTTCAGGTTCCTTCCTGGTCTCCCCTTCATGATTCCCTACTTCTCACTCCCTAGTCTATTGACCATCTCATTCATCATCCATATTTTACATAACACTGACCCCACAGCCATTTGGAGGAGTGTTATTCTAGACACAAGTCCAGCGAGAATCTCTCCATTGGCTTGATAATGGAACCAGTTTCCAGGGGAAGTCAAGTTGCTCAGAGAAGGACTAGACCCGTGTCCTTGACTGCTGATGAACTGCCCCTAGATACATTATGGGTAACTTTCTTATGTCTTTGCTGATGGCATCCTGGTGCCTACAGATCTCCAGCTCTTACCCCCCGACCCAAGGGTCCCAGCCACTGGAGGCCTTCAATTGCCCATGGCCTTCCCCACTTTCTCACTATGAACCTCAGGCTCACCACTGCAGACTGGTTTCCTTGCCCTGGCAAATCCCTTTCAGATATATACCTTAAAACCTATTATGCACATTTTGTATGTGCCCTGATGACTTTATTCCTTAGAAAGTTTTTATTTCTATTAGCTCACTGGCTGTTCAGAAATGGCAGTATTCAACAATAATCTCAGAACATCTGGTTTCTAAATATAGTCCTACGATTAGAAAAAAGAGAAAAAAGAAAAGAAAGGAACCTGTGTGTTTCACTTTACCTTACTTGACTCATCTGGAAAAATGGGAAATATTCACAGCCTTTGTTCCCTCACTCAGATATTATAAGGATAAAATGAGCTATATAGGGAACAGAGGGCTGAAAGTTTTTGATAAAGCTGATATCAATATAAAGTAATATTCCACATGAAATTAATGCTAGAACAATCTCCAAGAAATATTTTTAAATGTGTGTGATTCCCTTTTGTGTCAGATGCCTGATAAATTATAGCTTTCAGATCCAAGTTAATAGAGCGGTGGGAAAGAATCCTCCCTCTCCCCACGCCTCCCACCCCCTCTTTTCTCCTTGCCTCAAACATCTGGCGGCCCTTTGTAGTTCTGGATGATTTGATTTGGAATTCATTAGTAATAATTGATGTGCTTTCTGGAATTTGTTTAAACAGTTAATCGTGTGGTGAGGAGCTAAGCCAAAAAGGATTGTTCAAGTGGGGCCTGCCAATCTGGTAGAACCGAGATGGGCAAGCACTGAGTGCTCGGTGCCTGAGGCTTTAGAAAACTCCCTACAGCTCTGCCCCTCACCCGCCTTGGGTGTGAGGGAGCTTGTCCATCATGAGGACAACCTTGTAGTGTTTTTAAGAGCTCCCTTTTGGCAGAGTGATGAGAACAACCAAAGACATTTGGACTTTAATGACTATAGGTCATGGGGCCACACACTTCAAGAGCTAGGAATTTGTCTTCAAGAAGTTTAAAATCTGAAAATCTGGAGGAAGAAAAAAAAAAGTCTCCATTCAGGCAACCCTAAGCAGCATGGGGAGGATTATTCAAAGGCAACTCTGGGGCAAGGGTTTGTCCACATTGTGTGGGTCATGGACCTCTACCGGAATCTGATGAAAGGTATTGACGGGTGTGTGCTGCACGCGTATGACATGTATGGAGGTGTTTGTGAACAGGGATTTGTGTGCGATTCCACTGGGCATACAAGTGCAGTCGGTTCACAGACTTCCTGAAGCATGTCCAAGGACCCAAGTCAAGAACCCTTGGAAAGATGTGTTGTGGTGAGCACTCGGTATCATACGCAACTAATGAATCATTGAACACTACATCAAAAACTAATGATGTACTACTATATGTTGGCTAACTGAACATAATACATTTTTTAAAATTAACTAATACTAATTAAAAAGAATCCTTGGAAAGAGTGATGGCAAAATAAGAAATATGTTGGTTATGAATCTTTCTATTATAAGTAACAGAAATCCTGTCTGTTTTTTATAAGCCAAATTTTAAAACTATTAGAGCAAGGGGCATAAAATTACTCTCAAACTGTTATAAAAGTTTCAAAAAGTTGGGACGCCTGGGTGGCTCAGTCAGTTAAGCGTCTGCCTTCAGCTCAGGACATGAACCCAGGGTCCTGGGATCAAGTCCCGCATCGGGCTCCTTGCTCAGCTGGGAGTGCTGCTTCTCCCTCTGCCGGCTGCCCCTCCCTGCTTCTGCTCTCTCTCTCTCTCTCTGACAAATAAATAAATAATATCTTTTTAAAAAAAGTTTCAAAATGTGTACTCTCAGCTTCTGTACTTACCTTGTCAAGGATCAGTGACAGACTCTGTAGGTGGGTATGGGTCCGTGAGCCCCCCTGTGTAGCCAGGCCTGTACCAGAGCCCAGCTTGTTCATTCCGGTTCAGTACTCCAGAAATTTCTCTTCACTCTACTGAATCATCAGTTTTGCCCTCTTTACTAGATAACTATCATAAGCATTCATGCATACTGTTAAGAAAACTCAGTTCAAACTGACTTAATCACTAAAGGAATTGATACTATGATCATACAAAATCCTGTTGAAGCATTTTAAAGGCTCTTTTCTCCCTAGATAGTTCAGCATACCTTTCTAAAAAAATAAAGTCATTTTTTATACAACAACTATGCTAATATCACACTTGAGAAAATGTAACTAACAATAATTCCTTAATAATACCTTACATTCTAATTTTCCCCAATCATCCCCCCAATGCTTGTTTACAGTTGGCTGTTTTCAGCAGGGTCCAGATTAAGCCCATATGCTGCATTTGTTTGCTCTTTTTCCTTAGTCTCTTATAATCTTCAACAGCTTCTCCCCTATCAACACACACACATGCTGTCTTCTCCCCTGCCATTGATGTGTTGAAAAGATGGCTCAGGTGTATTGTCAAAGTTTCCACATTCTGGATGTCTCTACTGGCTTCTTCATGGTGTCATTTAACCAGCTCATCTATCCTTTGTTATTTCCTAAAAACTGCTACGTTAGATCCAGAGTCTTGATAAAATTTGAGTTCAAACTTCTTGGTAAGATATTTGATAATGATGCAATGTATTCCTAATGCATGACATTGGAGGCATAGTGTCTTATCCTCTCACTTTTAGTGAGAAATGAAAATTGGTAGTGGGTTCAGGTGATGACAACTTCATTCCTCCTTTGTAAAAACACACTTTATTTGTGATCAACAAATCATGGGTGAATTGATATGAAGTGCTACCAAGTGTCAAAGAAGGTTACCTCTGCAGTAATTGGCTAAAGCTTGAGTTTGTGGAGCTTCTTATGTGGGGTGTTATTTCGTTTAACTTCCCTTCCTAAACACATGGAATATTTCTGTGAAGCTTTTGACCTACAGCCCCCCAGGAAGTATGATCGTTATGGAAATTCCTAGACAAGCCTGGATCATTTTTGCTTTAGTGTGAATTAAGTGTCTGCAGTGTGCTACGCTCTTCTTATCCAGCCCCTCGTTCTTTCTCTTCCTCGAGAGCTTAGAACCTGGCAAATCTTAGAAAAGATTAGTGACACTGAATATTTGGTACTGTGCTTTTCACAAAGCAATGATAGTCGTTAGAAGTCAAACATTTCTCAAATTTTCTTTATATTTCATAGTTATCATATTTGCTTCCTTTCATCTTTTTCTTTTTCTTTACCTGTAGAACCTAGACTTTTTCCCTTATTCTTTAAGATTTTTTTATTTATTTGTTTATTTGACAGACAGAGATCACAAGTAGGCAGAGAGGCAGGCAGGCAGAGAGAGGCAGAAGCAGGCTTCCCGCCGAGCAGAGAACCCAATGCGGGGCTCCATCCCAGGACTCCAGGATCATGACCTGAGCCAAAGGCAGAGGCTTTAACCCACTGAGCCACCCAGGTGCCCCTTTTCCCCTTTTTCTTATAGGTAAACATTATCATCACAGGAAGCCATTTATTTAGCGATAGATGGCCCCTCAGAGCTTGAATTGATAGGTGATATCATGGAAAGACTTGAAAGACCCAAGTTTTGATCCTTGTTACCACATACCTTGTTGAGCAGAGGCAATTTATGTTTTACTGGTATTTGCTCCACTTGAAGTAGTCATCTTTCTTTTGGAATTCTAAAAATGTGCCCTTTCAATTTGGAGAAGTAAGATATGACAATAAGAAGAGTTACATTTTCATTTCATTACATTTACAGATTACATTTTCCAATTGTGTTATCAAAATAGACTATAATTAAATAAAATAAAAATTTGGAACTATGCTAAAGACAAATTATAGCACTATTTATAAACCTCTCACAGGATGCCTGAGTGGCTTAGTTGGTTAAGTGTCTGGCTTCAGCTCAGGTCATGATCTCAGGGTCCTGGGATTGAGTCCCATATTGGGCTCTCTGCTCAGCAGGGAATCTGCTTTTCCCTCTCCCTCTGTGCTCTCCCTCACTTTAATAAATAAATAAAATCTTTAAAAAAAAAATAAACCTCTGACAAGCAAATTTACCATAAATCTTTAACAAATGGCCTTTCAGATGCAGATATTGGCATTCCTAAATTTGTCCAAATACATAAGCATTATAGAATTTTAGGGGTTTTTAAAAAGATTTATTTATTTATTTAGAGAAAGAATATTCAAAAGCAAGCATGAACAGGAGGAAGAGTGGAGGGAGAAGGGGAGAGAGTATCCAACCAGACTCTGCAGTGAGTGGGGAGCTGGACACAGAGCTCAGTCCCACAACCCCAAGATCATAACCTGAGGTGAAATCAAGAACTAGAGGCTTAACCAACAGAGCCACCCAGGTGTCCCAGAATTTGGGGGGTTTGAGGCATTGGAAAGTCATGGAGTCTAACCATACATCTTATCTATGACTCTCGGATTCTACAAAGAGAGAGTCAAGCATCCTCTGCTCTGGTTTTCCTGGGAGCAGATCCTTCCTGTCTTGTGCATTCCCCTACTTATTTATTATGTGCCTGCAGTGTGTCCACTGCTGTGCAAGGGGCTAGATGACCTCAAGAGAGAACTTTGTGGGTAGAGAGAATAGGAAAAATACAGATGAGGCAAAAGAGATCCTTGAACAGAGAGAGATGGTTCTGGATGCTAAGAGTCAAAACAAAACACAGTCTATCCAATAATCCCCATCAGGAATTTCTGCTTGGCCATTCCCCCCTCCCAACCTGGCCACAGTGACAGCTGCTACAGCAGACTTGCATGATGGGTCTTAGGTCTCCATTGATGTTCGCCACTCAAGTAGTGTTACATTGACCCACATTCCCCGTGGAGAGGTTTCATGATCTAACTCCTGTAATAGTCAAGATAGTACAGAAAAAGGATGGGAAGGGTTGTTTTGCCAGCTTCTGTTCTCTTGTGTCTCCATCTGGTGTCATTAAAAATAACTCCAGGCATTTTGCGGGACTTCTAAGAGCCTCGAGATGGTCTGCATGTCCATGTCATTTTCTAGCCCACCCTGGCCCCACTATATCCCTGAGTATGGCCGGTGGACAGTGCAAAGTAACCTGCAGACATGGCTGTCTCAGAGCCTGTCAGCCAGGGAGACAAGGCGGTAGAGAGGAGCGACTCTGAGCCAAGCTGCTGTCATAAGGGGACAGGAAGGAGATGACAACTGCTATCCATAATGCCAACCACTGTGGGAGACTCCCTATGCTTTGCTCAGGCTTGGGATGATGTTTTCTTTTTCTTTTTTTAAAGAAAATCTTTTTTTTAAGATTTTATTTATTTATTTAGAAAGAAAATCTTTTTTTTAAAGAAAATCTTTTTTTTAAGATTTTATTTATTTATTTGATATATAGAGAGAGAGGCCACAAATAGGCAGAGAGGCAGGCAGAGAGACAGGGGGATGCAGGCTCCCCACAGAGCAGAGAGCCTGATGCGGGGCTCCAACCCAGGACCCTGAGATCATGACCTGAGCCGAAGGCAGAGTTACAGTGGTTACAGTGGGTTACACTGAGACACCCAGGTGCCCTGATGTTTTCTTTCCAAGAGAACAGACCATTATTCTCATTCACAGACGTGGAGGGTTATGGCTCCCAGTTGTCCTTTAAGACGTTCAAGGGTCTCTTTCCTTTCTTCTTCTCTCTTTTTATTTCTTGTCCTTATCCTTCTCTGTTTATTTCCTTCCCCTCCTTTACTCCTTTTGTTCTTTCTCTCCTCTCTCTGTCTCTGTCAGTCTCTCTCACTCTCTCCCCCTCTCTGTGTCTCTGTCTCATTCTCTCTCCAGCTATGTCTTCTCTGCAGATGGACAAGCATTCTGGGCACTGATCGAGAGACTGAGATAAAAGTCTTCCAGCAGCTTGAGGTGGACAGAATATGGGGCTAGGGTTCAGCAAACCTGGATTCTCCGCCTGGCTTTGTCATTAATATTTGGGAAAGACAGGATAAGATGAAATATGTAAATGTGCTTTGAAAATTAGTACAGAATACAATTGTCTATTTTTCTCAAGCCACAGTAAGCTGGGGTTGCCCAAGGACAATAAGAAATCTGTTCAGTCTCCCATTGTTGTACCTGGCATTGGGTAAGAGGCTCCACTCAGCCTATAGAATTATTTCTGAGTTTTAAAAGACCCACTTCTAGCAAGAAAGCCTGAAGAGTTCAAGCAATACCACACATGTGACAAAACCTGAGAATGCAGTAATTCCTGAGCTCAGTTTAAAATCAAGGTCAATGTTGTCCTTCTGAAGTCACTGCTCCATTTAGCTCCGTGCCAAAGATTACTGCCACGCTAAGTGATCGGGCCCCTGGACCCAGCTCTGCACCAGGAGAAGCATAACACAGACAGATGTTGTTATCTCTAATTACACTCTTGAATGCACCACCACTGATCTCTCCAATACGTGTCCCCAAACACATGCTGCAGGGAACCCAAGCGACTTTTACAAACTGCTGTGGGCATGCTTAGGGCGATGTTTGCTTCATGATACCCATACTTTCAAGGCCTCTTTTCACTTCATTTCATTTTCCCAACCCGAAGGATACGAAGGATGGCAGATACATCAAATGAGACACTTGCGAAACTGAAGGACCTGGGGCGGTTTAGGGCTTTGATGAAAGAAAGCAGAGGTTGTAAGTGGGGTTTTCTAGTCCAGTGACCTGGGAACTGCTTAGAATTCTCGGGCCCCACTGAATCAGAAACTCTGGGGGATAAGACCCAAGAATCTGTATTTTTTAAAAAGATTTATTTTGCATGGGAAGGGCAAAGGGAGAGGGAGAGAGAGAATCTCAAGCAGACTCTGCACTGAGCACAGAGCCCAACATGTGGCTTCATCTCAGGACCCTGAGATCATGACCTGAGCTGTGATCAAAATTCAGATTTTCCGGGACTCCTGGGGGCTCAGTTGGTTGGGCGGCTGCCTTCAGCTCGGGTCATGATCCCAGCATCCTGGGATCGAGTCCCACATCGGGCTCCTTGCTCGGCAGGGAGCCTGCTTCTCCCTCTGCCTCTGCCTGCCTCTCTGTCTGCCTGTGCTCACTCTCTCTCTCTCTCTCTAACAAATAAATAAAAATAAAATCTTTAAAAAAAAATTCAGATTTTCCAATGACTGAGCTGCCCAGGTGCACCTGTGAGAATCTGTATTTTAATAAGTCTTCTAGGTGTCCTGATGCATACAGAATGTATTCTTTTCCTGCTGCCGTAACAAATTACTACAAACTTGGTGGCCCAAAGCAACACTGATGGGTTATCCTGCCTTCTAAAGGTCAGAAGTCTGATGTCAGTCTCACAGGCTGAGATCACAAGGTTGTCAGGGCTGCATTCCTTTCTAGAGGTTCCGAGGGAGGACTGTTCCCCTGCCTGTTCCAGTGTCTGTGGGCCACCAGCATTCCTTGACCCAGGGTCTTACTCTCCATTTCCAAAGCCAGGAATGCAGGTCCAGTCCTTTCCATTCTCATGTTTTCTAACCTTTCTTCCACTATGAAAGACTCCTGTGATTAGATGGAGCCTACCCACACAATCTCTCATCTCATCTCAAAGCCAGCTCTTCCCGACCTTAATTGTATCCATCCCTGTTGCCATGCCACATGACATTGTCCCAGGTTCTGGCGATGTCCAAGGTGTGGACAGCGTGGGTGAGGGTGGGTAATTCTGCCTACTGCAGTCCACCCTCTGGCCCCCAAAGTTCCATGTCTGCCCTACATGCAGGATGTACTCACCCTACCTGCGTCACCAAAGCCTCAATGCATGACAGCATCAACTCAAGGTCCAAAATCTCACTTAAAGCTCTTCAGCTCAAAAGTTCCCAATCTCATTATCTAAGTCATCTAACTAGGATATGGGGATATGGGTGAGCCTCTGAGTGTAACCCACCCTGGGGGACAATTCTGCATTTTTGCAGACCTGTGAAACTAGAGATACAATGGTAGGAGAGGCATAGGATAATGATGAGAAATAGTCTTACTCGAAAAAGGACAAAAGGAGGGGAAAAGGGAATCACTGATTTCAAGCAATTTCCAAATCCAACTGGGAAAACTCCAGTTGGTTTCAAGACCTGGGAGTAATCTTCTGTGGCTCGTTCCTTTGCTCTCTGGGTCAGTGTGCATGTGTTTGCCCCGAGTAGCTGTATCAGCCTGTTCACTGAATGTTGGAGCACCAATGGACTTCTTTCATTTCATGATCTCTCTGAACCTTTCAGACCAAGCTGGAAGTGGTTCTGCTGGTTTAAGATTCCCAGGAACCTGGTGGGTTTTCCATGTAAGTCTTGGTGAGTCACTCCATTAGACAAGAGGATCGTCCCAAGATCTTTCTCAGATAACCCCATGTTCATTTTTGGTCTCTCTTGAGTTGCCTAATGGGATCTACGAGCCTTCATCTACAATGATATTTTTTTGTGACCCAATATTTTGAATGTTTGGTCTTTCTAAGGTGCTGTTAAAATGTGGTTCAGCCATACCTTCAGTTTTCCGCTATGGCATGCTTTCCTGCCAGTGAATCTCCGAATTTAAACATCTTTACTAATCTGGATAAGCTGATAATTTTCCAAATCCTCAGTTCGTGGTTTCTCTTGGTTTAACTGTTCTTCCCTCACTTATCTTGTCCCTCTTACATTTTACTCTAAGCAGAGAAACCAAGCCACACCTTCAACACCTTCCTTGGGAATCTCACCCGTCGCCCAGTATCATCACATATTGGTTGTGCTTTCCACATAAGTGCAGGACACAATTCCACTTAGCTTTCTGACTCTGTGTAACATGGATTCCTTTTCCTCTAGTTTCTCATAACTACTGTTCTTCACTCCTTCTTTATGCTTTTTCTACCATGTTCCTCACTTCCCCCTATGTCCTTACTAGCAGAGCCATTATCATCTAAATTTCTACAATGATCTGTTCAAGGCCATTTGTGCTTTTCTGTCATGCTCCTCAAAATTCTCCCAGCCTCTACCCATTGCCCAATTCCAAAGCCATTTCCGCATTTTGGGGTATTTGCTAGAGCAGCACCCCAATGATGGTACCACAGCTTGTATTTGCTTTCTATTACTGCTGTAACAAATCACCACACATTTAGTGGCTTAAAATAATACAAATTTCTTATTTTACTGTTCTGTAGGTACAATCTCAACAAGGGTCTCTCTGGGCTGAGGTGACAAGGTGTCCAGGTGACTGGACAGCATTCTTTGGACTTAGACTTTGAGGTGGAGAGGTTAAAAATGTGTCTGAGACCACACAGCTGTCACAATGGTGGAACTTCTGGCACAGTGCTTAGGTTTCTAATAAGAGTTCAATAAGTATGCATTGTGCTCAGGGCACCTGGGTGGCTCAGAGGGTTAATCTTCTGCCTTTGGCTTAGGTCATGGTCTCAGGGTCCTGGGATCAAGCCCCGCATCAGGCTCTCTGCTCAATGGGGAGCCTGTTTCCTCCTCTCTCTGCTTGGCTCTCTACCTACCTGTGATCTCTCTCTCTGTGTCAGATAAATAAATAAAGTCTTTAAGAAAATAATAATAAGTATGCATTGTAGGCAGCTATGACTACAACTTTTATTGCTGGCAAAGAAGGGAGTAAGATATAAATACTAAGAACTCAAAGAAAAATACAAAGAGATGAAAGCAATTTGAATATGATAACTACAGAAGACACAGATGTTCCAACATAAGAATAATTGGTATCCTTGAACTAAACAGCCTGATAAAAGGATCAGTATCAGAAAAAGGTATTGTAAGCTGTCATATGCAAGAAGTTTTCCTGAATTGGAGGATAGAGTGAGTTGGCAAATCAAAAGTTCATACCATATGCCTGGAAAAATTCATACCAAACACTCAAAATGAAATATGCTTGGGTTATTAAAACTGAAGAATAAAAAAAAAAACACCTCTAGGCATCCATGAAGAAAAATAGAACTGCCTATGAGGAAATTAGGCAATTGCCAAACTTCTCTAAACCAATATCCAATGGTGAAAAGTAATTGAACAGTATGTGAAATTCTGAGGCAAAGTTTAATTTAAGAATGTTATATCTAGTCAGATTATATTCAGAAATAAATGCAAGAAATAAATTTATGTTCCTTTCATACAATAGTAGACTATGTATGCTTAAAAGAACAAGGCAACTCTCTGTGTTCTGATAGTAAACAATCTCCAGGATGTAAAGTTAAGTGAAAAAAAGATATTGAACAATGAACATAGAATAACAATTTTCATCCAGTGCTACTTTGTAACTTTTGAATTTTTTGCTGTGGCCACATATTTTTTGAATCACAGAAATAAAAATGTTTTCTAAAAAGAAAATAAATGGATTTTAAATAGATACTTTAAAAATAAAATGGAAATATTTTAAAATCAGAAAATAAGTATATATTTTAAAATAAATATTTTAATTTGTTTAAATCTTACACAGTCTCATCACAAGAAAAAACTTGTAACCGTGTGGTGAGGTAGTCACTAAACTTATTATGGTCATCATTTCATGGTGTATACATATATCAAATCATCATGCTACACATCTGAAACTAATATAATCTTACATGTCAGTCATATTTCAATAAAGAATAATTTTTAAATATTTTAAAATATTTTATAAATGTAAGAGACAATCCCAATCTGAAATGACTCAGTTAATGTTGTTTTTATGATTTTTTTCTTTTTTAAAAAAGATTTATTTATTAATTTTAAAGAGTGAGAGACCATGCACATGTGAGAAGGGAAAGGGGCAAATGGAGAGGAAGAGACGGAACCTCAAGCAGACCATGCGCTGAGCGTGGAGCTGATTCCTGACATCATGACCTGAGCAGAAGCCAAGGGTCAGATGCTTAATAAACTGTGCCACCAGGGCACCCCTGTGAGTTTTTCTTAAAAAAAAAAAAAAAATTAGTTTGGTGAAATGCATGTATCTGCAAGAAAAATCAACATAAAGAACACAGAAATGGAGAAGCTCTTACAAAAGCACTCTTGTTGAACATAGTTCCAGTCAAGTATAAAATTAAGACTACTATTTGGGGTGTTTTGGACTGCAATGGAACGTAAATGTTATGAACTCTGCCTAACAAAATAAAAATAATATAAGTCACAAAATCTGAAGATGGGATGTGAGAATCTGGATAGTGAAACATTGATTGAGGCTGTCTAAAAATTCTTAAAATAAATAAAAATAAAATAGACACTCAAACTTCTGAGTGTTAAAAAAGGCAGACTAGATCCACCTTTAGAAGATGTGTAATATATATGAGGTTTTAAAGGAACTGTGTAGCCCCACAGTAAGCGAGTGAATAGCATGTCTCAGATTAACTACAGAATACTTTTTCACACGATGTTTTGGGGAACATATCTCCAAGAATGCAGCGCCAGTCACAACAGGTGGAAGATGAGACTGAGCAGGAATCATGTAGAGAATTGGGACTATTTGATTAAAAAAAAAAAAAGTAGAACCACCTCAGTCCTCAAGCATATGAAGGATTGTTGTAAATAAAATAGTATCCTGATGGTCTCTATGTACACAAAACGAGAAGAATCACCATCCAGTCAAGTATTTCTTGAACATTATAGTCATGTACTCAGAACGATGTGAACACCACAGGGGATGAAGAAGAAGAAAAGATCCACACTTCAAACAATGTCCTAGGAGAGAAAACAAGCCTGGTGAAACATCACTGTAAAACCGCATGAAGCTGTGTAATTGAGCATCAAGATTAGTCATGAAAACGATGATGTGATCAAGACTGCGGGGTAAGGGGGACGCCATGGGAGCTGGTGATACCGTAAACTGTTTCTTTGAAGTAGTCAGGTGGGAAACAGTGTTTCCATAGACGTTCTAAGCCGCTGACAGAATGCATGTTGATGTGGAAATGGCTTTTTAGAAAAACTACTATTTTTGCTTCTATAAAGAAAGGAACAAAGGTTTTTCAACAAGCAATCGGTAAGATGTTCCGTACAGAAGGCTGAAAACCACAGCCCTATTGGCCACCCAGAGAAAATTGTAATGGATCCAAATGATCAACTCTTTTTTTTTTAATGTTTCAAATTTTTATTAGAGTCATACTTTGTTAACAAACATGTAATATTAGTTTCAGGAGTAGAATTTTATGATTCATCACTTACATACAACACCCAGTGCTCAACACCACAAGTGCCCTCCTTAATGCCCATCACCAGTGTAGCCCACCCCCAACCCACCACCTCTCCAGAAATCCTCAGTTTGTTCTCCACAGTTAAGAGGCTCTTGTGGTTTTCTTCTCTCTCTCTCTTTCTCTCTTTTTTCCCCCTCCCCTATATTCTTCTGTTTTGTTTCTTAAATGCCACATCGGAGTGAAATCATCTGGCATTTATCCTTCTCTGATGTATTTTGCTTAGCATAATAGTTACTCCAGCTCCATCTATGTTGTCGCCAATGGCAAGATTAAATTCTTTTTCATGGCCAAGTAATATTCCATTGCAGATATACCACATCAAATGATCAGTTCTTAAGAGCTTCCTGAAATAGGACATAATATGGCAGCAAATGGCAGCTTAATGCAGAACAAATTCTGAAGGGACAAATTCCTTTGAATATGTGAGTCCAAAATGGAAATACTGACCGTGAGCCCTGAGGTTATAGGAGACTTTAGTAGGGAAAGGGCTTTGCAAAAGGAAGTACAAGATTCTTCACCTTCATAGTGATTTTTATTTTGTTTTGTTTTGCTTTGGGGTCCAAACAATATTATTTACTGGAGAGCAGATGTTCAGTAGAAACTGGAAGTAGCAAGTTCAACCAAGGGCGTCACTTGCTTCGTGCTCAACACACAGAGTCAAAACAAATAAGCAGAAAAAGGCCTCCAGAGAATTTTCCCTTTGTGACTGCTTTCTCCAGGTGACATGAAACAAACACAGCCTCCCACTCCAGCTGAGCCCTGGGCCTCTGGGGAGGCGGCTGCAGAGTGCTCTGTTGTGCGTGGGCTGGAAGCAGCCAGTGTCTTCGACAGACTGGGACCATCCCAGACAGAAGGATGGGGATGGGGAAGCTTCTGTATCCTCAGAAGCTGCTTTCACATGAGGTGAGGGCCTCTTTATAGGAAGTCTCTTTTCGATAAACTCAATTCACAGGGGAATTCATCAAGCCTCAAACATCTTTTTCAAAGGAATCTGTTAACATGTCTATTTACCTTGTTTTTCTTTCTTTTTTTTAAATGTATTCTTTTTTCTTTTTAAAGATTTTATTTATTTATTTGACAGATAGAGATCACAAGTAGGCAGAGAGGCAGGCAGAGAGAGAGGAGGAAGCAGGCCCCCTGCTGAGCAGAGAGCCCGATGCGGGGGCTCGATCTCAGAACCCTGGGATCACGACCTGAGCCGAAGGCAGAGGCTTTAACCCACTGAGCCACCCAGGCGCCCCTACCTTGTTTTTCATAACTTGTTTTAAAATGTCCTGATTTGGGGGCCTTGGTGGCTCAGTTGTTTGAACAACTGCCTTCAGCTCAGGTCATGATCTTGGAGTCCCGGGATTGAGTCCTGAATGGTGCTCCCTGCTCAACACGGGATGTCTGCTTCTCCCTCTGACCCTCCCCATTCTCGTGTTCTCTCTCTCTCTCATTCTCCCTCTGAAATAAATAAAATCTTTAAAATTAAATAAGCAAAATATCCTGACTTTCTATGTCCCTCTTCCATTGGGCTGTTTCTTGTATCACCTTTTGAGTATATAGAAGACCTTCAGAAGAATGGCTTGAGTCATCCGTGAGCAGGAACTATATTGTAACTTACCTGGGGAGTTCAGAAGAAGAAGCCAGGATGGTTTCTTCTGAGAAGCACCAAAAAAAGTGCCTAAAAGGTCTTCTGGTGTTGGAAGTCCCAATGAGAGCCTCATCTCCCTCACTTTGGGCAAGCGGTCTCAGCAAGCTGTACTCTGCATCTTCTAATTATATTTTTTTTCAGAAGCAAATTAGATTAGGTCATTGCTAAGTCAGAAACTGGAGGGTCTGAGATTTTACCCTACTTGCAAGCTAACAAGTTAGCCTGCCACAGGTGAATATACTTGTACAGACAGAAGACATGAGAGCTCTGGGTCAGAGACAAAGACCATCTATGCCTCACAGCAAAAGCAGTAGCTAGAGCAATGTCTTGCTTTGGTCCCCAGCATGATGAGGGCCAAATGGCTCCTGCACATACGGTGGGGTGGATTAGAGCTGATGAGCTTGGAAATTAGGAAAACCTGATCTTATATAGGGCTGCTGGTAACCTTCCTAGCCTCCCCTCTAAGGGGAGAGCTTACTCATTACCTTGGAATGTAAGCAAATCTCTAGGGAGGGGAAGAACTAGGCTTTATCTTCATTACTGGGTTGTCTCCAGAGAGAGGGAGAAACATCTCTAAGCTTTACTATCCTGGAATGTCTCTTTATACAAACATTGGCTATCAATTCCTTTGCTCAAAGAAACTGGGCTGTGTAGGAACATGAGGATTCCATAGATAATGTCATCCAGCAGTTGCTTGTTTGCTTAAAGCCCTTGGTGGTTCCCCTCTGTCTTTAGAATAATATCCAGCTCTACCTTGCTGTGGGCCAGAAGGCCCTACTTGATCTGGTCCCTGCCCACCTTTCCAGTCTCATCTCATTCATTTCCACTGGGCTCCAACCACACTGGCCTTACATGCATCCCTTAGACACAATTTATTTGTATGTCAGAGTCCTTCAACTTGCTGTTCCCTCTATCTGGAATGCTATTCCCTAGGACCTTCCCAGGACTGACTCCTGATCCTCATCTTGGAGCAGCTCAATTACTTGAGCTGAGGTCAACACCTCAAAGAAGTCATTGGTGTCCCCAACACTAGTCCCTCTGGACCACATTGCCACCTCATTGTTTTCATGGCCATTACCATCCTCTTCTGTTTAGTTCTCTGATTTTTGGCTGTCTGCCTCCTGAAAGAATAGAAGTCCCATGAGAGTAGAGAACTTGATTTGCACTCAGTTTTTAATCTAATAGCTAGAATAGTATCTGCCTTAGCTCAGTAAATATTTGTTAAATGAATGTGGGATCTGTAAAATGGGGATAATCATAGTTATTTTATAGAAGTCTAGATAATTTACAAATGCAAACATGCTTTGTAAACTGTAGTTACACATAAGGGAAATGGATTCACATTGAATCCATTCATACAGGGATTGAGGTGGAGGCATCACATTAAGGATAAGCCCTACATTGTACTCTAAGTAGTCATTAGTCTACTCCAGAACATAGCATCCTCAGGAGGAGGACATAAGCCAAATACAAAGCACTCAAAAATCTGTGGGGGCCTCATTTACGTGTGCATCTTAATTTTGACCTATTTGTGAAAAGCTGTAGAAAATGCATAAGTGAATTTGTTGTAGCCATATGAGAATTTTTTTTATTTTTTTAAAAGATTTATTAATTTATATGAGAGCAAGTGTACATGAGGAGAGGTGCGGAGGGAGAGAGAGTCTTGCTTAAGACTGCTTACGACTGAGCGTAGAACCTGACTTGGGGTTTGATCTCATGACCCTGAGAGCACAACCTGAGCCAAAACCAAGAGTCAGATGCTTGACAGACTCTGCCACCCAGGTGCCCTGAGAATTTTTTTAATTTCTTGGGAGTTTAGGCCAACATAGGGGTAGATACTCATTAAGTATGTATTAAAATGAATTTAATTGTCTAATATGTAAATAAAACTGCTCCTGGGGCATAAAGATTATTTTCTTTATTCAACAAATGTTTATTGAAAATCTTCAATATGGGGCACCTGGGTGGCTCAGTTGGTTAAGCAGCTGCTTTTGGCTCAGGTCATGATCCCGGAGTCCTGGGATCGAGTCCCACATGAGGCTCCCAGCTCCATGGGGAGTCTGCTTCTCCCTCTGACCTCCCCTCTCATGCTGTCTCACTCTGTCTCTCTCTCTCAAATAAATAAAATCTTTAATAAAAAAAAAAAGAAAATCTTCAACATGGCACAGAGATTTCCCCCATGATCTGCTACCAGACCAATTCCCTAACATCATTTTTCGCTCTTCCCTACCTCACTCTATATAAACTTTAGACAATGTTGACCTGCTTTTACTCCCTGACTTTGATCTACTATTTCAGACGTCTCTTCCTTCGTTTAATCTATGTTCACTTACTGGAAAGCTTTGACCACCTGCTCAGGAAGGGCTTCACTTTGCCTGGAGGCAGTCAGTCCTTGCTTGATTTTTCAACCGCCGTGGTTTCTGGAGATGTGCCTTTCACCTGTGCTTCCTGTCTACGTCTCAGTCACTGCACTTATCCTATTCTATGCTTTTCTGTTCGCATATCTGTTTTCTTCATTACACTTGCCTCTTCTGTGACAGACTGTGTTTGAATTATCTTTTAATCTCCAACATCCAATGTATTATATGACAGAATAGGTGCTCAAATTATACTTGTTGAAGGAAAGAAGGAAGCGGGATGGGAATGAATGGATGGAAAAAGGAAGGAAGAAATGAAGAGAAGAAGAATCATTTTGATAGTGGAAAAATATAACTTTCAAATACAATAATCTGATTAAGTAAGATGATAAGAAAACAGAGACATAACCACTTTGATTTTGTCGTAGTTAAAATGAAAAGAAATTACAGGTGAAAATCAATTTAATACCTTGAGGGCAAAATTCTATTATGCCAATTACCCTCACTGATAGGGAGATGGGTTGAAAAACATTTCCATTCTGGTAATCTCAATAGTATAAGAAACAAAGAAATCAGGACATAAAAATGTCTTATTTATATTTGAAATATATGGACCATGACTGTTACCAGGTTTCCTAAAAAAAAAAATGAAGTTTCCTGAGAGATTCACAAGTCCATTATGGTCTTTTCTTTCCAGAATGGTCTTCAAAGTTAAATACAAATTTTCTAGAATGAACACTTTAATCACAGAGCATGCAGAGCAGTGAATTGTTTATTTAATCTGTAGAAAACATTTGTTTTAAGGACTGGAAGTTATTCACTTAAAATGCAGATTAACTAGCTTCTCTCTCTCTCTCTTTTTTCGGTTGAGATGAAATTGATGTCTAATGTTAATAAGTTCCAGGTGTTCAAGATTATAATTCGATGTTTGTGTACACCATAAAGTGATCATCACCATAAATCTAGTCATCACCCATCACCATAGAGTTGAGCCCCTTCACCCACTCTGCTTCCCCATCCCCTCTGGTAACCACTAATTGTTCCTCAGTATTTACGCGTTGGCTTTTGTTTTGTTGGTTGGTTTGTCTTGTTTGTAAATGAACCGTTAATCTGATTTATCATTATCTAAGTTGGGTGAAATTCACTAAAGAAAATCATTCAGGGCCCCCGCGTCCAGTTTTTCTCTACGCTAATTTTGTAATACGTAATAAAAATAAGAATGTTCTGTGGCCAATTCGACCCCACATAGAATAAGTCCAGTATCTGCGAAAATATAGTATCACATATTCAACCACACACTGTTATCATGGGTCCAGCTTTCCAAGCAGCACCACTGGAGGGCCAGTCTTACATAGCTTCTGGTAAGCTAATCCAAGGCACATTGAAATTTTTTTAAAAGAGTTTATTTGATCATTTATTGACTCAAATCATACAGTACCAAACCAGAAGTGGTAAGGAACCCTGGATAAGCAGGACCACAGCAAAGACTGACACAGAACCTTCAGAAGCAAGGAAAGTATTTGGCCCCAGCAAAATCCTAATTGACTTTCTGTGACTGGTTGTCCTTAGTGTTCTGTTTTTCTAATGTTGGGGCATTAACAAGCTTAGATTTGGGTTTGCTTAAGTAGACCAGCCAACGCCGCATCAGAATCACCTCCGGCAAAATTAATTTAACACTGGGTAGCAATTGCTTGCATATTGTTACAGTCCACATTTACTTTTTAACTTTTTAACTGTAAAAAAAAATAATACAAATATCCCCTACTTGACCACAGTCTGCGTTTCCCAAACATTGGGAACAATTTGACGCTGCTCCTTGATCATTTTTCTATTTCAGTAATATTTCCCCCTTTCCTCTTACAGAAGAGATGAAGTTTATTTTCCATTTGTGACTTGGCTGCTAATAACAGGGCATGTCAGAGAAACGTTACAGGGCTGAGGTGGGGGAGGCATCCGCATTCACTGTCTGATTCCATCTTTAAATCCAAAATGAAATCACTTCTCTCCAAGAAGCATGGCTGGGTGACAGCCCAGTTATTAAAGGCACAGGTAAAAGGAGACATCTAAATGCTTGTCTCAGAAATCTGTATGCAGCAAGGCTCTGATTCTGTATGCGTGGCTCATCTGGGTTGCAGGGACCACCTGAGACACCAGCAGGCCCAGGCTGGGGGGCAGGCTTCCTGCAGCGTGTTTATATCCGAGAAGAACAGCACAGCTATGTGAATGATAGGCTATTCAGCTGGAAGTGGCCTTAGGAAAAATAAACAAAGCCCAGCTGCATTTCTCACATCTCAGCTCTTCAGTAGAAGGGAGGGGCTCAGGCCCACCATTCTCTCCTGGAAGTAGTCGATTTTTAACATGTCTGATAGATTTCCAAGGTTCGGGAGTAGAACTAATAATACTATTAGCTGCAACTTATGGGGAACTTGATCCGTGCTCCATACTTCGGACTTACTGTCTCAGTGAATCCCCTCAGTCACCTAATGTGTGTTACTATTCCCATTTTCCCAGGAGGTGAAGTTCTACAGCTAATAAATGGCAAATCCAGGATCCGAGCCCCCCCCCCCCACACCCCCGCCCAGTCTCTCTGACTCCAAAGTCCAAGCCCCGACCATGACCTGTGCCTGATTTCAAGCCAACTGGAAGACAGGCACATCTGCTGAGGGAGGACGTGTGTCTGCGGGCCAGCCTCGGAAATGAAGAGTCACCAGTACCCTAGCACAAGAAGGCACTCTCAAATGCTTACTGTCTGAGCTGAGTATTCAAGAGTGAGGAGTGAAAGGCGCAAAGTAATTTGTAGCTGAGTGAAGCAAGTGTAGCTAAGGGAGCCTCGGCTTCTCAGGGCAGTGGGCAGGCAACAAGTGATTAAGAACCTTTTCTAAAGATTTATTTATTTATGTGTTAGAGAGAGAGAGAGAGAGAGCGAGCACAGGCAGACAGAGTGGCAGGCAGAGGCAGAGGGAGAAGCAGGGTTCCTGCCAAGCAAGGAGCCCGATGTGGGACTCGATCCCAGGGCGCTGGGATCATGACCTGAGCCGAAGGCAGCTGCTTAACCAACCGAGCCACCCAGGCGTCCCAAGAGCCTTTTCTGCAATGCTAGCAGTTAGGACTTATTTGGACCAATGAGAAATCCTTGAAGTCATGTAAACAGCCGAGTAGTACAAGCAGATTTACGTTTTGGTAGATCCTTCTAGCCACAGTATGAAAGGTCAGTTGAAGGTGGGCTACTATGGTGGCAGTGAGGAGGCAGAATTCATGGGATTTGGAGACTGAGGGTGTGAGGGAGAGAGAAGAGCCGAGGATGACACCCAGGTTTCCAATCTGATGGAGATGGGCGGCTGGTGGTACCACTCACTGAAATAAGAAACAGGAAGCAAAGAAGGTTCCTGATGATGACGCAGATGTGGAGGTGTAGGACTTGAGATGGTTGTAGGATATCCTGGTGGGCATTAGACAAACAAATCTGGAGCTAAGGAGAGGGGTATAATTGGAAAATGGGAATGCGGAAGTCACTAACTTATTGTGACACATTAAATCAGATATATGGATGACAATGTCGTAGGAAAGCCCATGGAATAAGACCAGAAGCCTTGGTCTAGACCTTTGAGGAATACCAATAGGTAAGGGATGAATAGAGGAAATGAAGCCATGAAAAATGATTGAGAGGGAATGACCAGAGAAAGGAAACCCAAGATGTATTATTCTAGACACCAAAAGAAGAAGTGTAAAGACAACTTGCCCACTAATCTCAGACATGCAGATGGGTTATTATATGCCCTCTGTACTTCCCAAAATACCTGTCAAAGCCTTTACTGTGTCATAAACTGCTTGTGTCTTCCCTGTGAGTGGACATGATCTTCAAGGTCAGGGGCTGTCCATTGGCTTAGGCAACTAAAAATAGCTTCAAATTGAAGGAGGTGGAATTCTGGTTGGAATAGACTGAGGAATGAATGGATGAGGAGGGATTTAAAATGTTAAATCTCAATTATCCAAGCTAAGAGAACAGAACAGAAATGTGGAAGAAACAAACAAAAAGAGATAAGCCCAAAAGTTCTATTTGACTCTGAACATAGACTCCATAGAAAACTTGTGTTCTTTTTTTTTTTTTTAAGATTTTCTTTATTTATTTGAGAGAGAGAGAGTGAGAGAGAGAGTATGAGAGGGGAGAAAGTCAGAAGGAGAAGCAGACTGCCCATGGAGCTGGGAGCCCAATGCGGGACTCAATCCCTGGACTCCAGGATCATAGACCTGAGGCGAAGGCAGTTGCTTAACCAACTGAGCCACCCAGGCGCCAGAAAACTTGTGTTCTTTCATAGATCCAGACAGCCCTCCCTCAGTGCCAGCCCTCCTTTCATATGGCCCTAAGACCTGCAGTTGAAACTCACCCAGGGGGGCACCTGTGTGGCTCAGTCAGGGCGAGGTGCCTGCCTTCAACTCAGGTCAGTATCTCAAGGTCCTGGGATCATGCCCCACATCAGGCTCCCTGCTTGGCAGGGAGTCTGCTTCTCCCTCTTCCTCTGTGCCCCAGCCTCCCCCCACCGGTGCTCTCTTTCTCTCTGTCTCAAATGAATAAATAAAATCTTAAAAAGAAAACAAAAACAACTCTCCCAAGAAGAGGAAAAAAGGAGACCATAGACACCTCAAAGGGGGTGAGCCCTTGCTCTGTGATTGAGAACTGACTAATATGAAAGGGGCCTAAAAAAACCGAAGCTTCATGTAAGAAAGCTCTGCTGCTGCAGATAACAGGTAATCATAAGGTGTATCATCTCTATTTTCGTGACAAACAGAAGGTCTGAATGTTTGCAAGCCAATAAAACATCCTCCAGCATTTGAAGATTAGTGTACTTCAAGATTTTGGATGAATGCCATTCAGAAAATGTTTCCTTCATGAAGGTGTCATTATAATAATGAATGTTTTGCATTTGGGGAAGTGGTGTAATATTTGGAATGTTCAGCCAAAAGGAAAAAGATTAGTAGCTAGCCCTAATGACTTCTGGAGAACGTGAGCGTTTTAGTTTCTTGAGCCTTCTTTTTTTTTTTCATCCCAAAGTCAAATGGAGGGTGGAATAAGGAAAAATTGAAGACAAAATGAAAACAAGGGTTTGGCTTGACCATAATAATAACAAAAGTACTTCATGTACCTATCAATTTGTTTTTTAAAGTGCTTTGACATGCATTAAGCTGATTTGGATGTATATTTATAAGTAAACCACAATGAAGTCATGTTCGATGTGATAATCCTATGAAAGAGATGAGGAAACTGATGATTGGATATAGCTTCAGCCTTAGCAACACCATCAAATACCCAAATCATCCTCCCCCAACCCTTCCTTCCTTCTTCCTTTCTCTCCTTTCTTCCTCCTCCCCCTCACCTTCCTCCCTTCCTTCCTTCCTTCTGTAGAGCACTGAGTATTCTGCCATTGTGTTACTGTAATATAATAAGAAATATATATATATTTTGGTCTTCATTCCTGGCTCCTAAAACAGTCCCAAAGCAATAAAGATGAAAGGAGCACGTTTTATTTTAATATTTGGTTTCTGTTCCCAGTTCCTGAAATTGTTCTGGCTCAATAAAGATAAAAAAAAAACAAAAAACCATCTTTTCTTATTCATTACAAGCCCTTTCAACGCACCTGAGTTTATATGAATGAGGTGACTTCTAGAAAGTCCCCAAGGTTGGGAGCTGGTTCCCAAAGGAACCAACCTTATAATTAGAGAGTTGGAACTTTCAGTGCCTCCCTCCCCATTCCACCTCCAGGGAGTGGGGAGGGCCTGGAGTGAAGTTGACCACTAATGGCCAATGGCTTAATTAATTGTGTCTATGTGATGAAGCTTCTGCAAAAAAAAAAAAAAAAAAAATCCTACCAGAAGTGATTCAGAGAGCTTCGGAGTTGGTGAACGCATGGAAATGCCAGAAAAGTGGAGCATTTGGAGAGGTCATGGAAGCTCTGTGCTTTCCCCATACCTCGCCCTATGGGTCATAAGGGGAAAGCCCCACATGTTTGTGTCAGATGTAGCCATAGTAGTAGTAGGAGTGGTAGTAGTGAGGGGTGCCTGGGGGGGGTCGGTCAGTGGGCGTCTGCCTTCAACTCAGGTTATGATCCCAGGGTCCTGGCTTCAGAGCCTCGAATTGGGCTCCCTGCTTGTGTTCCCTCTCTTGCTGTGTCTTTCTCTGTCAAATAAATAAATTAAATTAAATTAAAATAGTAGTAGTAGTGAAAGAAATGGAGTTTTCTTTTTAGTCTTGTGCTATACAAGGCACTAATCTAATAAATATCTTATTATAACCTGTGTTCCCAAGTTATCCTGTCCTCCAACAGTCTTCTTGGACTTCTGTTTACAGGAAGATGGGAGCTGCATGAGTCCTGGGCCCACGGACAAGCTCTTGCCTTGGGCCAACTAATTAAAGCGTGTGTGCCTCCCCGCAGAGCAGAGAGCCTGATGCGGGGCTCGATCCCAGGACCCTGGGATCATGACCTGAGCTGAAGGCAGAGGCTTTAACCCACTGAGCCACCCAGGCTTCCCTAAGTGTGTGTTTAATAAATAAATGAGCTGGGTAGGCTCAGCATTCTTTTGTGAGAGAAGAATCGCTCTTTATTACTTATGCCTCAGCAACCTGTTCACACAATTACGACGGATCTCCAAATACACGGGAGCAAGACCTTCGCTTTATTGCTTCTTTCCGCCATCTAGAAGAAATTCCATAAATGAAAGAGTTTATGAGAACTGAATATATATCACCAAACATCTCTTACAGAGGCTCAGATCCAATGCCTACTTAAGGAAGAAACGCTGCTCCTTCCCTGGGATGCACCCTTTATTCAAATCCCCGGGGACATTCCATATCTGAAATGGAGAAGTTAATGATTCCCAGAGACCACTTCTTGAAATTGTTGGACTGATTTCATCAGTTTATGCCGTTTGTAGGTGGGTGGGAAGATTTTACAGTCCGCTACCAATTCTTTCCAACGGCTAAAGAAGAGTAGTCACTCATGGTTGCTTCTACTAAGGTCATGAGGTCACAGCATAATTTTTTTCTCCTGTCCTTACAAGGAAATCTTCAAAACTTTCTTCAGACAGGGAACCAAAAATAGTGACAAGGAGAAAGGGCTGCCAAAGACGTGTCCTTTCCCCCCTCCCTCTATTTCATTTATAGTAAAATCTTAAATCTTTGAGAGCAGTTTCGCACGTTCCTCTTGCTGGACGCTGTTTATTTCAAGCTGCCATTCTTGCCGCATTTACACCGCTGCTCTCGGGTTATCTCATGTTTAAATATCCACAGTGACCACTAGTCCTTTCTGGTCGTTTTTAAGCGCCAATAGTTTTCCAGAAAGTCACACTTCTTTCTGTCTCTGCCAAATTTTGCAAGATTTCTGTAGTCTCCGAGAGAGAGGCAGTAGTGGGTTCTAAGGACAGAAGACATGAGTTCAAGTTCTGGACCCACCCTTGGCTCTGAGCCTGGGGAAAGACCTCTGCCGTGTTTCCTCACTTCTGAAATGTGGGCGATGGTACTGGAGGCTCGCCCTCCTTCCTCACAGAGCTACGCAGAAGAGCAAGTGAAATGATGACGTAGAAGCACATGAAAGCTCTATCTGAAAGTAAGTTACAGTGCTTTAAGCATTCTGCCTGTAGGTACATTTCACAATAAATAAGGCCCAAATAATTGAAATCTAGAAACTGTTGAATCTGAAAAATACAGCAGGTGTCTCATCTCTAGTCTCGTGACAAACAGAAGGTCTGAATGTTTGCAAGCCAATAAGACATTGCTGAATTTGCAAAACAAAAGTGGTCTATTCAAATATTAGTTCCGTGTATATACACACACACGCTAGGGTGGTAGGCACGCCAGGGCCCTAATCTCTGAAATATTAGAACCTAGGATTCAGAAAACAAATTGCATTTTCTTTGCTCATCAAACATGCATCTTTGTCTCCTTCTTTTTCTAACGAACTGAAGCCGGGTTTTTAGCGGAGCACACAGATCCGCAGCTAGAAGACGACTGGTCTCATTTTCCCTTACAGTTTGTGTGGCCATCGAAGTTCTGGCCAGTGAGATGTTAAGCAGGAGTGTTGTGTGGGATTTCCAGGAAGTTCTGTGAGTTCTGTAGTGGGGAGGAGTCGCACCCCCTCTCTTCCCTCTCTTCTCTAGTCCTGCTGTGATGGCTGATAATGCAGCAGCCACCTCAGGTATGAGGAAGCAGGTGGTGTCCTAGGGAAGGTGAGGGTAAGACAAGTAAGGTTTTGTGTATCTGGTGACAATGGAGTTGACAAAAAAAACCCAGATGACCTGGCTCTGAACTTCTTATGTGCAAGAAGTTACTATCCTGCTCCAGTTGTTTTTGGCGGGGGGGTTGGGGGGGAGAGGAGCGGGTTTCTGTTATTCATAGTTGAACCTAATGTTAACTGAAAAATGTCTTTCTGTGGGTGACCCATCTTTTTTTTTTTAAGATTTTTTTATTTATTTGTTTGAGAGAGCATAAGCAGGAGGGGCAGAGGGAGAGAGAGAATCTTAAGTACAGGCCTCACAGAGCTGCACTTAGGGCTTGATCTCATGGCCCTGAGGTCACGACCTGAGCTGAAACCAAGAGTCAGATGCTTAACCGCTCTGCCACCCAGCACTAGATGTTGGGTCCAAACCCATCACTCCTCGAGAAGCTGGGAGTTGTAAATGCCCTCCTGAGTGTGTGTTGCCATGCCAGGGGTTGGGTTTATGGAGAAATTCTGTCTCAGCTTCTCCTGACCTTTTCCCCCCCTCATCTGCCCAATGTATAGGATTCACTCAGTTGGTTTCTGGATTTCTTTCAGAGCAAATTGTTCCATATTTAGATGAGATAGAGTGTGTCTGTGGGAGGAGGTAAATTTGGGGGCCTCCTATGTTGCCATCTTGAACCAGAACTTAATACTTCATTTCAACATTTTACTGGAGGCCACAAATGATAATCTTGTACATGAAAAATCCTAGTGAATTTACAAAAAATGCTAACAGTAATAAATGTGTCTAGCTAGATCGCAAGATAAAGTCAATACATAAAAATTAATTTCAATTCTATCTCTTAGGAATAAAAATTGGAAAATGAAGTAAAAAATAAATATAATTTACAATAATATAAAAAAAACTTGAAATACTTAGGGATAAACTTAACAATTATATGGCAGACCTAGCCAGGCGCCCCTGTGACCCGTCATTTTTAAAGACAGGTCTGAAGCTCTTTCCTAAAGTAAGATGCTGGGAGGCAAAATATATGATCCCACATGATTATTTGGCAGTTTACTGATGACTTTGTGATAAACCCCCAGAACTCCCAATTCTTGATCTTTGGCAAGCAATAGGACTTACACAAAAGAAAGATTGGGCCAGGTCAGCTGGAACAGAGCTGACAGAGCATCTTTAAAAAAAAAAAAAAATTTGAAAATAAATAAATAAAAAATTTTAAAAAATCTCTCTGAAAGAACAGTGACAGGTCACCGTGGAGTTGCATGTCACCTGCTGATGGAAGCTGATCCGACAAAGCCGCAGCCCACCCCTGGACGCGGGCCTGGGAAGATCCAGGTGGCTCATGGACGGAGGTGGGTGAGCACATGTAAGTACGTGTGCCTGTAATTTTGTGCCCAGCACTGAGGAAATCTAGCCAAATAGCTCTTATACCTGTGTTTGGAAACCGATGAGGTGTTTAGACAATCCATTCATATTTATTGCGCAACACGATATTTTTGAATGGACAAAATAAAGAGCCTCTTTGGGAAGGCACACGTGGCCATCTTGTTCTCCGAATGTGTGGGGCCGCACAGTCTTCTTCATTCAATCACTGAGCATGCTGGCATGGAGGACCTACTGTATACCAGACCACAGAGCGACCTGGGACCACCTTGCTGACGTGACTCCCCCTTCCGGGCTAACATCTTTTATTCTCCCCTTGTCCAGGGCCAGTATGTCTCCAAGACCCAGGTCTGGGCCGAGAAGACTTCTCTGGCTCCCATAGCCCTCCGAGGCAGTTCCCTGCTCTGCTTCAAGCTCCTGTCACGACTTGTATCTGCACAACCCATTGGTCACTTGGCAAATGCTCCCTTCAGTGGATTTACATTTATTCCACAGTATGGTGAGTGTCTTGAGTTCAGAGACACATCTTTGGTGCCTAATAAATGCTTGTGGATGATATCATATTTGTGGAGTACTTGACAATCTCTTTGGTCAGCATTCATCAGGCATCTCTGAAGGCCTTGCACTATACTAAGCACGAGTAGGGAGAAAAGATGAATAAGACTCGAGCTCAGGGGCTGCTGGAGGAGGAGGAGTATGAACAAATCATTATAAGTCAACATCATAGATGTTAGAAAAAAGCTTGGAGCAAGTGTTAGCACAGAAGCTTCTGATTTCTCCTTGGAAAGACTTGACAGAAAAAGCGGTGTCGCACCTAGCTCTAACGGGAGAAGAAAGGCCAGTGGGTTAGGAGGTTAGGAAGTGGTTCGCACACATTCCACCATCGGCTCTTCAGGATCTCCTGAAAGTAGGTGGGGCAGTTACTGTATCTCCATTTTACACAAAGAAGTGGGAGCAGAACGTGTCAGAGTGTGATGTCTGGGAGCTCTTGGCTGTCACGAGAAACGAGGCGGGCCCAGAACTCAAGCTCTGGATCCTAATCTATTGCTTTTTCTGTCATGCCTCCTAGTCTCCCTCAGTAACGTGGATGACCATGAGTTCAGCACCAGGGAAGGTCAGGTGTTTCTTATTTTCTCAGTTAAAATGAGTCGAGCAACCCAATTCATTTAATTTATTGCATTTTCCCCTTCCATTTTTCATAATTCTCTCATTTATGAGGCCAGGGTTCTTAGTAAGTCCCCTTCCTGGAATCTTCCCTAAGGAAATAATCAGAGAGGCAGACATAAATTTATGGACAAAAACTTTCCTAGCAGAACTATTTATAATAACAGAAAATAGGAAACAACCTAAATTTCCAACAAAAACAGACTAGTAGGCAGGCCTTAAACATCTTTCCATATACTTTAATGACATTTCAAATATGCTTACAATTAATGTTATTTTAAAAAAATAAAGGACAGGATAAAAACCCATGATTCCAATTTTGTTGGGTATACATGCCACTGCATGCATAGGAAAAGAAGAACTTCCAGCAAGACGCTCAGGGTGGCCATCTTGATGCTCCGTGTTCATACTGCCTGCTTTCCATAGTGTGCATTTTATCATCAGAAAACTAACTAACTAAATAAAGATCGCTTAATAAAATGCAAATGTCATCAAGAGGGTAATAAAACTGAGACTGGATTCCCATATGGGTCAGGGTGACCAGAGAAACAAAAGCAGAATGAGAGAGAGAGATTGATTTGTTGTAAGGAATCAGCTCATATGATGATTAGGGAAGCTGGCAAGTCCAAACTCCTCGCTCCTCAGGGTAAGCAGCGGGCTAAAGCCCCAGAGAAGAGTTGAGTCCAAGGGCAGTCTGCTGGTCGAATTCTGTCTTATTGAGAAGTCAGTCTTTTTTCTAGTAAGGTCTTCAACCGACTGAATGGGCCCCACTACCATTATGGAGGATAACCTATTTTACTCGAAGCCTACGGACTTAAATCTTAATCTCATCTGAAAAAGACCTGCCCAGAAGAAACATTGGGAATATTGTTGGACCAAATACCTAGCTACTGTGGCCTAGCTAAGCTGACGCATAAAATTAACCATCACAATTCTATAAAGATTTCTCACCTATAGGTGCAACCCTCTGGGAACAGAGGCTCTGTCTCCTCCTCTCCATCACTCCGTCATTCGGCATGGGTCTGGCTCATGGTAGAGGTTCAGCAGGTGTAGGTTGGCCGTGTCGGTGAGTGAGGGAGCAAATTGTTAAGACGACAGGCAGCCATATTACTCAATTATCAATCCAGAATGTCACAATCTACAATCAAGTTCCCTTAGCCTGGGACCTGGCCAACCTTCAGAGGAAGCCATATCACAACACAAGGGCAGGCCCTGGCCGCCACAGTTACCCCAAATCCACAATCTACCCTACTCTACCCACATTTCTAGACCTACTGAAAACTTGCCCTGAGCCCAGTGACGTCTAAGGACACACAGTCCATCCCCTGCCTGAACAATGAGCAGTGGGAGGCACGAGTCCTGTAGGACCAGAGATATGAGCCCTCTGGGAGCTGCCTGACTAGAGTCCTCACGTGACAGCCTGCTTTGCGTCAGTCCAGGCAGGTGGCAGTGGGAGCAGCACTGGTCCCAGTGACCTCCAGCCAGACAGCGACCCCTTGCTGCCTCAGCCCTGCTGAGAGTACGCAGTTTCTCCAGCCAACACAGACTGTCCTTCCATTTTTCGATGAGGGTATTTGTTGCCTCTGAGTTTGTTTCTTTTCTTTAAACTTTATTTTTTCAGTGTTGCCTCTAAGTTTCTTCTTTTACTGATTAGTTCTAACTTGCTTGGGCTTGCTTGGGTTTCCTGAAACCACAGAGCCCCAGATCCTGTGACCTGCCAGTACTCCACCCCCCTCTGGAGCCTCAGAAGGGCAGGACTCTGGGTGCCCCATCAGTTCAGAACAGCCTTGCTTAGTAGAGACATTTCAATAGCTGTGGTTACCAAGACACAAAGGCCAGGAAATTCCAGAGGCCCATAAAGTGATTTGAAAGAAGGAACAAGGAGCAAGTTTGTTTATTTTTTTTATATAATGAATAAAAATCTTCTATTCAATGTGGTGATCTTGTTCTAGTCATGCAAAAGGATTTTGTTTTGTTTTTAATGAAAGGTCTACTATGAGGAGGGAGTAAGTTCTAAGATCTCACTATTTCATAGGAAAATTCAGACACAGAAGTTCTCATTGAGGGAGGAGACTATGATTTTATGGAGGGATGGGGATAGAAGCTGTGGTTGGTGGACATCTGATCACGTCAACGCCTATCAGAGGCAGGTTTGAGGTGGGGAAGGTTAGAGGACTGGGCTTCGCCCCACAGAGGAGTAGGCCTCTTAGATGGACTTGTCCCTTTCTAGGCACAAATGTGCTGACATGCAGTCTGTAGAGAAGGTGTTAGTTTTATGTACAGGTGAGAAGCATTACCTGCTGGGCAGCATTCCAGAAAATCAACAGCCTAAAAAGTATGGGTCATAGATGTTGACTGATGTGACGATGCCCACATTTATGGGTCACTTACCAACAGCCAGGCACTGTTCCAAGGGCTTTCCATAGATCATCTCATTTAATGCTCACAGTGTCTTTATGAAGTAACTATGAAAATTCTCCATACTTTAGAACTATGGAATCTGAGGCCTAGAGAGATGACATGACTTAATTTGCCGAGTGTACAACTAGTAAGTGATAGAGCTAGGAACTGGTCCCACAACTGTCATTCTTAAATGATATGCTACACACACACACACACACACGTACGTCCTGGGGTGCTGAAGTCAGATGCCTCTCACACAGAAATGGCATGCACCCTCACTTTCTTACTTTGGCGATCCCTGCCTGAGCCAATTTTCTGACCTCTATTCCTGTTCCATTTCACTCCAGCATTCCAGCTGCAAATCTACACAGCTGGCTTCTAGTCTTGACCTTTCCCTCATTATGTTCCCTGCTGTGAAAGCTCTGGACCGAGAAGTCACCACATACTAGGTTTAGTAGGCATCCTATGCCCACTCAGTGGCTGCCCCTGAACACCCGTTTCTTTGGCCTTGACAGTGATAGAGCCACGTGGAGAGGAAGCTGAAGAGCTCTGCATCAGGCCTCGGGTGACCCTAGTTCTATCTCCAACCAACAAAGCAGCCTCCTGGGCACAGGGTTCTTGTCTTGAAACTTCAGGGATTGGCATCAGCTATCTTTGAAACACTAACAAATTGTGTTTCAGTCATCTCTTTCCAGGGGTGCCAGACTGGTGATTCTTCTTTTCGTAGCCACGATTCTTGCCCAGGCTGCTTGGTGGTCTATCTTGGGGCAGGAATGAGACACACAGAGATTTATTTGTGGAAACTGGCCATCCACACGCATGGTGTCCTCTGGGGCATAAAAAAGCAAGACCCCAACCCTGACAGTGAGTGCATCCTTGCCAAGTTTGCAGGAGAGCTTTCAGATTCACAGGATCAAATTTACTCAATTCAGAACAACTTGTTCTTCCTTTCTTTTCAGGATATTTGCAGAGGAGAATTTTAAAATCACTTGCAGTCATTCACTGAAAATAAAAATGGCATGAGACTAAATGATCTTAAGTCAATACTTTTGAGAAAGGTACATATTTGCAGATTATCCATTCTGTGCATTATAAAGCATCAGGAAAGCACCAAAGAACAAAAATAGTTTCTGGGAAGCAGGCAGGTGCCCAGAGGCACAGAGAAAGCCGAGTTAGCACCAAGCGGTCACGTGTAGTTAGGGAACACCTCACAGAGGTAGAGGAGAGCGCCTTTACTTTGACGAGCTATCCTGGCCAAGGGAATTTGCTGATCTTTCCTTAGAATGTTGGGATTAATGCACTGAATCTAATCCTTGTTCAGACTCTGCTGGGACTACCCAAAGGAAGAGAGAAAATAAATATGGCTAGTGGCTTGGAAGCCAGTGAGGTGCGTGGGGTGCCAATATTCTGTCGTTCCTGACTTGCTGATTTCTTGCCTTATGAAACCCTCCTTCCCAAGGTAGAAACCCCCGAAACTACATTTCTCAGCTTCACTCATATGTCCTTGGTACAAGCATATAACCAAGTCCAGCTATATAATCTGTGGGGCCCAGTGAAAATTGAGAATGTGGGGTTCCTTATTCAAAATGTAAGAGGGAAGGGTGCAGTTAAAGGTACTATGATATAATCCATTTTTCCTTAAAAATACTATATTACTCATAAAATGTACTATGGGGTAATAGTGATATGTTAACAGCAACATAAAAATACAAATTGCAAAAAGTTGTGTCATAATTTTAAATCAGATCAGGAACAATACTTTATAATGTGCTATCTTGACTGATATTAAGATTTCTCTAACTTGCTTTTCCAAAAACCCATTTATTAGGTCCTCAAAATTTATGCTTTTAGCAACATGATTTTCAGCCCATGTAATCAAAAGGGATGTCAACTGTTCTTATCAAATGTAAGATCACAAATAATTTTTCATCATTTTTGATTTTGAGAAGGACTTTACTGATGCCACTGTTATTGGAGTTGTTAAGAGTATTTTATAGTCTCTGACAACATTTTTGATGAGTTTTCTTGAAATGCAAATTTTAGTACCTCTAATAGTTGATAATTCTTGCAGAATAACTTTTCTAAAAAGATTTAACTCTTCATTAAAATCAGTTTTGTGTAGGTCTGATTAATTTTAAATGCCAATATGTACAATAATATTTTGATGTTTCCTTTGATAACTCCTGTAACTTGTTGAGGCCAGGAAGCTGGAAGTGTGGTCCTGATTTGTACATGATTCAAAAGGACTATTTAAAACTTACGTCACTGTATCTTCAATGACAAAGAAAAACTAACCTTAAAACTATTTTCCTTGTTCATAATTGATTCCTCTAAAGCTTCATCTGAAAATAGTGTTCTTTTCCCATCAAATGTGACGATATCAAAATTTGGTATTTGCTTTGTAATGTTGCAGAGTTTTAAAAAAGAGAGATTCCAGACTCTTTGAAGAATTCTAATGATTCCCTAACATGTTTATTGCAATGTCCATGTGTACTCTTTTATTTTGTAATAATTCACTAAGCACCGTAAGTTTCTATCTCCAGCTCTCAGGCTGGGGAGTATAAGTTAGATTGGATTCACGGCACTCATATTTGCACAGAAGTTGACAAGGACGTACAGACAACCTGGCTTCCCCTTCTGGTTCCTGCTTTACCCTCTCCAGAGCCCCTTCTGTCTCCAGGGAGCAGCTACTACCCCCACAGCTGCTGCTGCTGCCATCACCACCACCAATCTGGGCCCAGGTCCCTGCCCAGCCACCACCTCGAAACTCCCTGGTGCCCTGGATGGTCACTGATGAGAACGTTGGCACTGGGCACCCTCACACCTGTGGGCCTGAGTGCATGTGTGTGTGCTTCTGCCTGGGGCTTCTCCTCTGCCCGTGCACGGGCTCCACTGTCCCACCAGGCTGCAAAGGAAACACACAAGTTTAAAGATCAAATTATTAAGAATTTCAAGACAGCACCAGCAGTAGACCAATAAGCCAAGCACAGGCCCCTTCCAAGGGAGGATCCCTATTTACCTGCACAGGCGGCGTTGTCACAAAGTCGCTCTGTAGGTAGACACCAATCTCGTGAATCAGAAGCACGCCTGAGAGGAGTGAGATGTGCAGAGAGATGGGTGTGGTGGGGGGCGGTTCTCTCTTGTTGCGCGGTGACCAATGGGCACACTATGTCTCTGAGGTAGACACAGTTCTCACACCACTGCAACTCGAATAGTGGATGCAGGCAGCAAGGCCTTGATTAAGCCAGAGAGGCAGCATAGTTCTGGGAGTTTTTTATGGAACTGTACCCCAGAGCCCATGTCTCTAAATCTTCCGGGGATGAGCCATCCACTGTCTCCAGTAAATCTCTTTGTGTTTAAGCTAGGTCAAATTTGCAAGTAAGAACCCTGATAATATGGCAATTTTACCCATTTTACAGATTGGAGTATTTGCAAAATGGAGTATTTTCATCTTTCTACAGATGAAGAAACTAGTCTCCAGAGACAACTTGCCTATGTCTGTCTAACTAGTGATTGATACAGTACAGAATTCAGACCCAAAACCTGGACTCAGCCACCATACTGCACTAATTCTTCATACAACATCAGAGAGCTCGAGAAATCATCCTTTATGCTGCATCATAACTTCGTGCTGAATATCTGCTAGTTTTTTCCTTGGATAACATCTTTCCATAGGGAAATTACCTCTTCTACACTTGGTGGTATTATCAACCACATGCCTTAATTACCCAGTAAGTGAGAGGTATGTGAACAGCCCAAGCCAATCAGAGTATCCCATCTTTCAAAACACAATGATGAGCCTGGTGGTGGACTCTTGACCCACACAAGGTCATTCCAAATCCACTTTGGAGAGACACATGATGGGGAACTGGGTCTCTCCTCTTGAGATTACAATCATCATGTAAGTTAATTGGGACCATTTTTTCTATCCAAATGGAGCAAGAAGCTAACAAAGAATAAAGCTGAGTTGAGAGACACTCTGATGATGTCACTCGGGCCCCTGGATCTAGCCATTCCTGAAGCCTGTAAATGATCCAGTAAATTTTTCTTTTTACCTATGCCAGTTTGAGTTGCTTTTCTGTCCCTAAACATTAAAACAACAATAACAACATAAACTCTCCAAAGATACTTCCCACAGCAGAAGGGACAGCAGAGCTGAGTTATACTCTTTGGCCACTATCTGCCACCTGCCTCTATACCTGGTTATGGAGACTTCTTCTTTGACCCAAATAGCTCCATACCTCTCCTGTTATTTATTTTCAACTTCTGTTCACAACAGAGTCACACTGAGCAGGAATTGCTGCTACAACCACTCACTCACTCTACATGTAATTCATGAATCCTTCTTTCTCTTTACCTTCTGTCCCTGGCCGTGCCTCACTCTCAAATAAAAGGCATTATCAATCCCTGTCAGAGATAGACAAAGGTATGAAGGAGGAGCTTCTCTTTAAATCCTAGAAACAACCTGAAATACTCTGGATCATGTGGCTTATTATGAATAGTGTAATTAGGTTAACACCAGTGTTTGGGTTTCTTTAGAAATAAAAACTAAAAGGTCCTCAACGGAACCATGGAGATAATCTCTCTCAGTGTCAGCCAAGTGTGGCTGGCTCTCTCTGTTATACAAAAGACGACTTCCTAGGAACCTGGACAGGCCATTACATAACACTGAACCGGAAGTACGTCAGTATCTCCTGAGTCTAATCAAGAGGAGACATCAGACAACCAGGAATTGAGGGTCAGTCTATAAAGGAACTAGCCTGCATCCTTCCAGAGTGTCAATGTCATGGAATACAAAGAAAGGTGAGGAATGGCTCCAGATTAAAGAAAACCAAAGAGATGCGATCGCTACACGCAACACGTGATCTGAACCAATTCCTGTACTGGGGAAACAGCTATAAATGACATTCTTGCGTCAACTGACAAAAGCGAAGCTTAGCCTGCAGTTAGGTGGAAGCATTGCAGTGACGTTAAATTTCCTGCCTATGATCATTACGCTGTGGTTATAGAAGAGAATATCCTTGTCCTTCGGAAATACATCCTGGGGCTTTAAGGGCTTGGTGTATGCAACCTACTCAGTGGTTCAGGCAAAAATTCTAAAAATATAGATGGAAAGAGAGGGAATGATCAAACAAACGTGGCCAGTGTTCAAAACTGGCAGATCCAGATGAAAGATGTACTAGAGTCCTTTTGCACTATTCTTATTCCTTTTATGTAAGTTTAAAATTTTTTAAAAATAGAAAGTTTTCTTACAGAAGAGTTAGCCAGTCTTTCAAGTTTCTTTCAACCCTTGTGATTAATTATGTCAAAGAGAAAGTATCAGTTTGGAACTAATGCACCTTTCACATTTTTTGAACACTTGCTAATCTCCCTCTCTAATAAATAGAGAACAGGGGTGTCTGGCTGGCTCAGTGGGTAGAGCACGTTATGCTTGATCTCAGGGTCTTGAGTTCAAGCCCCATGTTGGGAGTGGAGCTTACTTACTTCTTTACACACACACATACATACATATAAATAACATAAAGAGAGAGCAAGCCTTGGGCTCAGTCTTAGGCAAGCAGCAGTTATTAGCCAGAACTGAATTGCATAATTTTGCTTTCATTGTATTTACTTTCTATTCATGGTAAGTAGGGTATCTTTCCTTATATGGTAAGACACAAAATTTCCTTTAAAATAAATTTTTATAATTAAAAATGAGTTCATGTAAAGAAAAACATGAATATAAAAATGCAGGTAGCATTTGGAGGGTAAAGATATGACATTTAATCACAATTGGCTGATGCTTAGGAAACACTGCTTTATTGTAATGGCCTTGTTTTATAGAAGGGAACCTGGAACTCTGAAAACTGGGTGGCTTGTCTGAGATCACACAGTCCCTTGTGATGACAATGAGGTGGGAACGCAGAGTCGGAAGCTCTCCTGGCTATTACCCATTCTACCACAGCCCATTGCTGTGTGACTAGAGACACAAGAGTGCCAACTCTACAATAAGAAACATATCACAAGAGGCGCTTCGGTGGCTCAGTGGGTTAAGCCTCTGCCTTCGGCTCAGGTCATGATCTCAGGGTCCTGGGATCGAGCCCCATATCGGGCTCTCTGTATGGCGAGGAGCCTGCTTCCCCCTCTCTCTCTGCCTGTCTCTCTGCCTACTTGTGATCTCTCTGTCAAGTAAATTAATAAAATCTTTGAAAAAAAAAAAAGAAACACACTACAAGACACAACATGCATCGTCGTTATCACCATGGATGTGTTATCTACACACACACACACACACATTCACCCACACACAAACTAGGTTGCCATCTTGCAAATTAGGCTCATAGCAAAAGCAACCCTCACTATTGGCTTAGACCTTTGACCTTGAAAGAGTGTTGCTTCTTCTTTTCTAATTTCCCAAACGACCAATGGAGAAGAGTGAGTCATTCCTATAGAGTTTGTAGACAACTTCAAAACCCTTTTTTTAATAAAAACACAGGTATGATCCTGGAATCCTGGAAGCTTGAAAGAAGAGCTAGTTCACTCCTGTAAATAGTTTTAGGAATAGTTGAGGGAAACAAAGCTGAGCATTCCCATGTCCTGAGGCGGTGGCCCTAGAACCCAGCTCTCACACTTAAAATTCCTATAGTCAACAGTTAAAAGATTTCCCTTTTCTCTCATGTTCTTGCTCTCACTCAACACTGTTTTCCGTAGGTCTGTAGGTGGATTTTATTTGTCCTTCCACAAAAAATTAGAGCTACCATGGTGAGTGCTAATGTGTATGTCTGATCTAGTGCTTCTGCTACCATCAGGGAAATCTGATCTCACTAGAAGAGAAGGCCCTCTGCTTACAAGAGTGCCAGAGGAGGGCATTTGACAGCTTCCTTAGAATCATTCTAGGCTTTCTTGCTCTAACTGGGAGGACAGCCTTCCTCCGGCTAACTGAATCCATCTGAACATGAATATGTGTCTGCATCTCCTCGTTAACTCCGTGTGGAGAGTAAACGACTTCAGTCTTTGCAATATAATCTTTGTGTGTTTGAAGATGATTACCAGTCCTTTCGTTGACTATCTCTCCCCGAAGTGAACTCACCCAGTTTTTCCATTTTCATGCATAAAATAATTTTCCAATCCACTCATCATTATGGCTCACCTCTGTGCTTTCCTGTTGTTTTTTCCTATCACTCTGAGGTTGTGGAGGCCAGAACAGAGCACGGTATTTTGAGGGTGTGTTCAGTCATTGCAAAAAAGCCCAACATTCCTGCTTCATTGGGAGGGTATGCATGGAACCCCTGGATTCTCCAGGCCCCAACAAATCTATTCTGGGACCCTTGTAGTCCTAAACATAACTTCCGTTATTCAACTTCATCCACACAATATTTCAGGTGAAAGGTGGTATGGGAGGAAAGTTAGACCTATCTATACCTTCGTATGTGGAAAGTTCTGTTTATTACTAGGATCTCTCAATGGTCTAAAGGACAACTGAAATGTTGCCAGGTCCTAAAGCCCCTCTAGAGGACCAAACTCACTGTGAGGGGAAATTGGGCATACAGGTCAATCTGGGGCTTGTCAAATTCCCTCCAAAGGAACTACCAAAGGAACCTACTGATCTAAGGCTGCTATGTGGAATGATTTTAGGCACACTAAGAAGTCACCAAGGGATGTCCCTATCCCCAGTACTATGCGGGGAATTCTACACTGTGGCTGAAAATTTCAATTTACCTAATGCCTTAGAGCATCATTTAGCAGTTCTCTGTAATACTCTTGTCCTGCCCACCTTACAGTAATGTGAAAATACTATCACACATGAAATCAATCACTCTAAAAACCATAACAACAGAAAGACAACACAGGGAGCTGGAGGTGGAGGATTTTAAGAGCAAGTTTTCACCAAGTCCTGTTTGAGGCTGTCTCAGAACTGTCCCAGCACCTAACTGTCAAGAGGCCAGTTCACCACCTCAATAACCCACCTGACAGATTTCCGGCCCTAAGTTCCGAGACACACCCCACCATGGGTTGAAGGGGATGGTGGTTGTCAGGTGACTGCATATTGGACCATCTACCCAAATAACAAGAAAAGTACTCTCTAAACTGTTTTATGCTGATTGTTGGAAGCCAGTGAGTCTAGACTTCTGCTATGTATGGGGAAACTGGACCCCAGACAGGGTGATTGGTCCAAGGTCAAGAACAAGTAATAGCTAAACCAGGACTAGAGTTGACCTCTCTTTCCTTGGCCATTTTGGGCTTCTCTGAAAATCCTATAGTATCAAGCCACTAACTAGAATGGGAGAAGTTCTTTCATTTCTCTATCTGGACATTTGTGATAAATGGGGGCGCATCAAGTGCCATTTTCTGGTTCAGCTCAGATGGCAAGTGCAGGGTGGGTAAGTGGGAGGCAGGGTTGAACAGTGAGTGTGTGTACATTTCAACTTCTTTCTTTGCATTTTGATTACATTTAACAATGTGTTGCCTCTTCACAGAGTAGTTTATATCATTGCAGAATGCCAAGAATGACATCAACATCTGTTAAAACCTAATGTTTCACATTCTCAACTGTAAACATTAACATTGCTTCGCTTTCAGATATAAACTCAAAGTCATTCTGAAGTTGCATGGTTTCTTTCCAAGAAAGTTGGTGTTACTGTAATGAAATCTACCTAATTAATCTCCTTAAGGAGGGAAGGAATCTGATGATGACGGTTAATAAAGATCTCAACGTTCTTCTTATAATCAGAGCAAGGCAAGCTGTGGATTCATTTTGGGAGAGACCATAACTTTCCAAATAAATCTTAGTAAAGCTTTTCAGACAGGGCACTTGAGCTATTTCCCCACTTGGCTGGCTTGCTTTCTGCCTTAACTAGTCCTGTGTAAACCTCTCTAGAACCTCTGGGTGTATTTATATCCCAACGTCTAGGGTCACTGTTCTTGAAGCCAGAACTCATATAAAAGATAAATTTGAATGAGTCATTGAAGGAAACTCTTGGTCTGCCATATTTCAAAGCCCTTCCTGGGCATTACCTGCTTGTCATGTGCATGGACTCACCCCTTGATACATGCATAACATTTTGGTTGCACCAAGTAGTGAGTATGAAGAAAAGCAGCAGTTGCCCTCTGCCAGCACCTCCCCTGAACCCCAAAGGAGCTGTCTACATATATGTAACCAATAATTTCACCATTCCAAGGAACACAGAATGTCGCAGCAGGGTATACGAAATCATACTGAGGAGTAAGGAGAACATTCCCGAGTCTCCTGGTCCTGACTTCAAGAGGGCTGGAGAAATGGCACCCACAAGAAAGAGTCTTCTGAAGATAGCTTTCTGTGAAGATGCTGAGGGAGTAGTTGGACTCTTTAACCCTGGAAACGGAGTGGGGGTGGGGGTCCAACAGGTATAAAGGAATCACTGGGTGGGAACCTTGGAGGTTGGGTCAAAGTATGGGCATGAGTGTATAGAAGAACATTGAATGTAATAGAGAAGGCCTAGAAACATGCAGGAATCCAATTTTCCAAGTTCAAACAGCTGGTCATTGAGAGACAAATAGCCAAGGGTGACTTTATCCTCAGTTTCCCGAACACAGAGCTGGATCTGTTTAAGTCTTTACTGATTCAGGACATGATCAGACATGGAAGTGAGATAGGGTTGGGTTTGCAGGTGGCAAGTGGGCCAAAAATATGTCAAGACAGGCAACATGTTAGGCCTAACACCTTCTGCACAGAGAAGTCCATAACGAGTCCCAGAAGGCCAGTGAGCTGAGTAGAATTTTTGAGAACAGACTCAGTCCACCGTTTCCCACCCCATCCATGGAAAACTATTGTTTAGGCCTTAATGAGGTAACATTCTGAAATAAATCATTCCTAAAAGTTCATGGCAATCATTTTATGCTCTGCAGCTTCCACTGCCCTTGAAAGAGGTCTGAAATCCGAGACTGGGCTCAGGCTTTATTGACATTGCTGGTTTTATCATTTGTGTCCCACACTGGTTTATAAACTCCATGGAGCAGGGAACAGATCTAATTCTCGAGATCAATTTCCAGTACAATGCTTCCACTCAATAAATATTTGACAAAAGAATGTCTAACTGTATCCCATGGTATTACTATGCTCAACTGTTCACTTCCTCCTTTCCTGTAACACATTCTTTTGGGCTTGGCCATGTGACCTTTTTTTGGCCAATGGGGTGCAATTGGGCGTGACACAAGCCACTTCTGAACAGCCAATGGAAGTGGGACTGCATGGCTTGGCTCAGCCTTGTGCTTCTGCCCTCTGCCACAAGGCTGCGCATTGCTGGTGAGGACTGCTTCTGTGGTCTGAGCCCCAGAAGAAAATGTGAGATGCCAACCTAGAGTCAGCCCACAGTCTTGAGCAAAGCCACGGTCAATCTGCAGCTCTCGTGTTGCATTATGAAGAAATGAATGTTTGCTGGTGTAAGCCACTTGGATTTGGGAGTCGTCTGTTACCATGGCAGAAGCCCTGAGATTGGAGGAATAAGGTGCATCATTTCACCTAAGTGACGGCACACCTTCCTTAGATTTCTTTTTTTTTTGCCAAAGCTGAGAGCAGATGGCAAACCCATTTGCCTTGCCCCCTGTGCCATCTAGCAAGTGACGTTTCTGGTTCTGCTTCTTCAAAAGAACACAGAGTGTTTCTTCCCCCGCCCTTGGAGAAACCTAATGGTTAACCACCAAAGCTACTTTGTAAAAGAAAGTTTACATATCATATTTTAAACATTTACATGGTTTTACAATAAATACAAGCCTGAAGCCAGCTCCAACCCTCCCCCTTTCTTTACCTGCCATGGAAGCGTGTTCTTTCCAGTTCTTCAGAAAGCCAGAGTGTTACTCAAGGTCTGATGGGGAAGTGTTGTCTAGAATCTGCAGATGATCTGGATGAAATCTCCAGGGCTCCTCCCTCAGCACCCGTCTTCGATTTATCTTGGGAAGAACTTTGAGTATAAAACGTGCATGGGACTTTGGTCACAAGAAAAAGAAGACTGAGGGAAATCCTGGAGACACTGTATTTGTCACTCAGTTCTGCTATTATCCCTGGAGCTGTCTCTATGGTATTTAAACTTCTGAAGAAAGGTGAAAAACTGCAGAGAGATCTATGAGATACGACATAGCCAAACATCTGTAAACAACTTCATGGGTCGTCTTTTTATCAGAGTCTGTAATGACATCTACCCTCCACCAATATGCTGAGAATTCCAAATTCTGCATTTCCGACCTCAGCTTTGCTCACAAGGTGCTGGTCCTGGTAGCCATTTGATGGTCCATAACATTTCAGATGCCATATGTTTGCAATCAAACATTGGACAAGCCCCTGAGCATGGGCTCCTGTCCCATCATTTCCTGTATGGGTGAATCGCCCTCTGTTCATCCCATCATCCCGTCCAGAGACTGGGAATCTTCTTGGGTGCTTCCCTCCCCCTCAGCCCCTGCACTCGTCTGATCATCAAATCCTACAGTGTGACTTCAAATCCTTGGTGGGAGAAAGCTTGCTGCAAATTGTTCATACCTACATATATAAATAAAGTGTCTCTGAAATGTCCCTAAAACTCCCTCCCCCACCCCCCTCAGCGTGCCCCATCCTAATTGTCTCAGCTCATCTTGAATGTAGCCAAAACCTCCTAACTGGGCTTTGCATCGAGTCTAGCTGCTGTCCACACCACCCCCCTCCCCCAACACACAGGGTCTGTCCTTCAGACCAGAATCCTCTTCCTAAAACAGAAGCCTAAGGATATCGTTCCTCTCCTGGAAAGTCCACTGTGGCTTTCCATGGGCTACAGAACAAAGTTCCAACTTGACCGACTCAGGAAGAACTTGGTGACTTGGCTTCTGGGAATTTTCCATGTTCATCTACCTCAGTGCCCAAACTCTGAACGTCCTTTTTCCCTGGGAACACTGTGTTTACCTAGGGGACCCCTGCTTATCCGTCATGATTCAGCCCAGGGTTCCTGTCTCCAGACGCCGAAGAGTTAGGCAACCCTCTCCCCCTACAAGTGTCCAGAGCATTGCTGTCCGTGGCGTGTTCACGTGTCTGTCTCCTCTCTCACACTGTGAGTGATGTGGAGGTGGCCAACCTGCCCGAGTTCTCTCTCTAACCTCAAGACCAGGTGCCCGGCATGTGTTCTGTAACGTCCCTGAATAAATGGAAGAATAAATTCTCCAGCCATGGCCTTAGCATCCTTAAATGGATCAGTGACTTAGCATATTAATTTCCCTATCTGTAAATAAGAATAAGAATCAGCAGGCTGATATTTTTACAGCAATATTCTAAATAGAACAAAAAATTATGTTGTCCCAGCGTATTTCTGTAAGGATGGTGACATTTGCTGTCGAACTAGAACAAGAGAACACGGATACATGATGTCCCAATGCAGTAGTGTTAAAGGGGGGATATTAAGGAGGAAGATGATTAAAAGCTTATTTTGCAGAGTTCCCCAGACTTTTCTTTTGTGGATTGCATAGTCACTAACAGCATGAACTTTGGAGCCCAAACTCTCGTCTCAGCCCCATCACTAAATAACTCTGGGACCGTCAGCTTTCCCTTATGTGCCTCAGTTTCCCTGTGTTCAAAATTAGTATGTTAATGGCACCTATCTTGTAAGTTATTATGAAGATTAAATGAATGAATGCATTTAAAGCACTTAAGACAACGTGGCATGAAGCAAGAGCTAAGTAAGTCACATATTTTCCTCAAAAGAGCAGGATACATTATCTAAGTATCAGAGACGATCAGATGCACTTGAAAAAGCATGTCTCCTACATCATCGAGCAATTTTGTATTTCTATGGTTCCTCGTCATTAATTATCACCCAGAGTTTTACAAAATCCACACGATTTTCATGACATGTACATGAAGATTTAGAGAAATAAATCCAAAATAGAGAACTTCAGGGAGTTTATCCCCAGCTCCCTGCCTTTACCGTCCTTCAGCTTTCATTCAGGGAAGATCAAGGCAGGAGCAGTGAGGTCCGGAGAGCCAGAGGCGCGCCATGATGTGTGAGCCCAGTGTCACTGTGCCATCTAGTGGACAGAGCTCAGCTGCCCTTTGAAGCCCTCTAAGAGGAGCTAGCTGGATCCCAGGAAAGGGTTTAGCCCTAACCGTTCTGGTCCATCTGGCCAGTTTCCCGGTGATCTCATCACATCACCCCCTGATGTCCTTCATCAGCACTAATCATCTGGGATGCCAGGAATCTCCTATAAGCTGACAGCTTTACCGATGAATCCAGCTTGCCCATCAGCCATAGCAGCCATCTTTGCAAAAAGCAGGAGAGAAGAAAGGGATGAAAATAGACACGACAGTATTTCTAAAAGTGAAGAAAAAGCTAACCAACATTCACCTATGTTTTAATAAGGATCTACCAAACAAGCCAGCCAGCAAGATGGGCCAATGCCTAGTAACTTTTTGACCTCCATTTCTGGCTTCAGAGCATACTGGCATGAGGCAATCTGGGGCTGACAAGGGCTGAACCGACTGAGGGCTGAATCCCACTTTATTGAAATGTTTTTAGGGGAGGCCAACTGCTCTTTGTAGGTGATTAAAAGCTTATCCCCAAAGGCAAGTAAACACTCCCCCACCAATAACTCAGCTCTGGCATGCAGAGCAAGGGGTATTGAACACCATAACGGGGAGAGAGTATCCACATAAAAACCCAATCAAAGGCAAAGTTTGCCCTTGAGGGGTGCTTGGGGGCCAATAATCCACCTCGTCTTTATTTTCCATTCAAAGTTCTTGGCCAAAGTGACGAGGCGGACCAATATTAAACTTGAAAGACAATGGGTTTGGAGTCAACAACTAACTGAAATCACTTGCTTGGGCACATTCGGCACATTCCGGCAACAGACATATTAACCAGTAAGTTGGCAATGGGTGAGTTTAGCTGCATCTTTCCCAGCAGGCAAGTTCTTTGGGTAATCCATTTGCTTCATGGTCCTTCGAAACTTTTATACCATTGTTAGAAGAAAGTCTCTAGGGCATTCTTTGTCCCAGGACACTTCATTCTGATGAAAAGAAAAAGACCAAATCAAAAAGCTTCAAGTAGGGAAGATTTTTAAATATTTTAAATAAAGGTCTAAAAAAAAAAGGCGTTTGGAGTGGGAGTTATGGTGCAGGGAGAAAGTCTAGACACGTAGGTAGATCCTAATTACATTCTCTTTTTGCTAGTTCCAAATTTATAGAATCAAAGCACTGTCCCCATTAAATTTATTTTGTTTAATTTTAAAGTTTTTAAAAACTTATTAAGTAATCTCTACACCCACATGGCTCAAACTCACAGCCCCGAGTTCAAGTGACACATGTTCTTCTGACTGAGCCAGCCAGGTGCCCCCGGAGTGTTGTTCTTTTTAAAGATTGATTAGAGTAAGTAAACTGATCAAAGCACCATTTTGTAAAAATGCTAAAGGAGCACAAAAATGCTACTGAACAGTCCTGTTTATAGTGCAAAAGTTTACAGGCGGGAGAAACAACTTGCCCCATCTCTTTGGTGACTAGCCATCATGGGCCAGAAAGCTCTGTTTAGGGCCTCTGATGGCCCTATGTGGACACATGTCCTTGAGAGCCTAGAGCTAAGAAAGCAGACCCTCCAACCCCTAATACTTCAGCCCACCCAACAAAAAATACCGGCCCCAAAGAAATCGGGGTAACTCAGCTAGTGAGTGGCAGAGCTGGGATTCAAGATTCTAAAGTTCATGTATTTAACTTCATTTCATTGCTCCTGCAACAGGAACCCATGTTGGAGGAGGTTCATTTATGCATGTATTCATTCATTCAAAAAATTTTTGAGCTTCCACAACATGTAAAGATACCACAGTGCAGAAAATATCACCCCTGCTCACAGTAAATATGTCATCCAGTAGAGAAATAAACAAGTCAACAGTTACAAAGCAGTGTGGTGAGCTGCTCTAGGTGGGTCAAATGCTGTGGGTACAGGACAGAGGTCATCCAAGTGCGCTCTCTAGGGTGGGAGGAGGTTTTATTAAGACACTTGACTCTGAGGGGCACCTGGGTGGCTCAGTGGTTTAAGGCCTCTGCCTTCGGCTCGGGTCATGATCCCAAGGTCCTGGGATCGAGCCCCACATTGGGTTCTCTGCTCAGCAGGGAGCCTGCTTCCCCCCGGCCTCTGTCTCTGCCTGCCTCTCTGCCTACTTGTGATCTCTCTCCCTGTCAAATGAATAAATAAAATATTAAAAAAAAAAAAAGACACTTGACTCTGAATCCCAAAGGGTGAATAGGAGTCAATCAGAAGAGAGAGGGAACTGTGTTCTAGAAAGGCCTCCAGACATGGGAGAATATGATAAATGCAGAAGATTGAAGAGTCTGGACATGATTAGAACATAGGGTGTCTGTATGCACACTGTGTGTGTGTGTGTGTGTGTGTGTGTGTGTGTGTGTGTGTGTAGGTGTGTGAAGGTGTGTAAAGATGTGTGCTGTGTGGGAAAGGAAGCAATGTGGAATGAAAGAGGAGATGAGATGTTCGCAGCCAGATCATAAGGGTCTTGAGTGCCATGCTAAGAACGGAGTCAGCATTTCAGCCTGAAGGAAAGTCACTGAAAGATTTTATCTTGATGTGATTTAATATCTATTTACAGATGACTTTTGCAGTAGTGTGGAGCTTGAATTGAAAGGGGAAGGAATAAAATTCATAATGATTTCAAAAAAGAAATGGTCTGTTTCTCCAATTAGAATAGTTTTCATAAATATTGACCATCATTAGACACCCTTTCCAGGAAGAAGAAACAAGGTAGACTGAGCCAGCAAACCCTCCTGAGACCCACCTACCCTCAGGGGTGCCAAAAGGTCTTCCCTGTAAGATGCCTTACCGCTGCCTGGGACCCCTCCACCCTGGCCACAGCTTTATTGGACCAGAGTGGGGAGACATCTGATCTAAGGCAGCCTATCCAGGACCTAAGGTGTCACGTGTGGTGTGGTTTGGGGCAAAACTGCCTGTCAGGAATGATAATGACATAGTCCATTCATCAAATCCTATTCTGAGGAGTTTGAACAGGAGGCATAGAACGAGGGTTGTTGAACAATGGCTAAAGGAGCAGAAGTTGAACAAATTTCTAAAAACAAAGACCGAGACTATCTGGCCATGGTTAAAGGGCTCTCATGCTACTGAGGGACCCCCAGAATAACCTAGCCACTAGACCTTTCCATTCCTGAACCACTTCCATTCTGGGTGAGCTCCATCTCTCTAAGGCTCGCCTCCATGGTGGAGAGTCCTTTGTCCTTGTTTCTAGGTTTTTCTGACAACAGTGCCCTGTTAAGCCAAGTGAGTGTGCCCCTGCTCCTCGTCACTAAAGAAGGACAGTGAACACCCATTGGTATCAAGGAAGCCAGACCCAGGTTGAGATTTGTTGACATAATCAGCCCCATGAGCAGTTTAGTGACTGTCATTTAATCTCTCACTGTGCAGTCTCCTGGTCCGTCCTTTCTGGAGGAAGAGAGGACAGGGTCCACACGTCCTCATCCAGGGGTGACAAGTCTACGGAAGGTGTCACAGAAGCACCTCGAGCAGGGTCAAGGAAACATGGAGCCCAGTACCAGGGGCTAGGAGTCAACCTGTAGGTATGGAAACAATGGGCCCCACTCTGGTGGCCCCTCCGCAGCTGGGAAGAGTCAAGCGCACAGGCAGTGGCCCCAGCCGGGCTCTAGAACGGCACACCTGGAGCACAGGACCCCACGGTGCCACCAGGCCTGAGTACCAGCCAGCCTTTTCTCCCACTGACATTGCTGTCTGCTGACTCTGCTGGTCGCAGGGATCAGCTCTGTCTGAACAAGAGACTTCTCTGGTCTCCGAGAAGTATACTGTCTCCATTGCCTCCTCCTGTCTTCAATAAATATTTAGTTCCTCCTGCGCCTCGTGGGATTATTCTGAACCATTTTGGGAGAACTGCCCCCACCAAAGTATGAAGGTCTTCGAAAGGACAGATATGACTAATGATCCCAAAACACAGCCGAGGACACTTTCTTCTTTAATGAAGTTATTTACTCTCATTCCTTTGGTTCTTGAAGGAAAGATAATGGCAGGAGATTGTTTTCCTAGCCTTTCCGTTTATTAGCCCCTTTGGATAGCAGACGCCTGTTCTGAATTACTCAAATATGTCCAGAACTCAGAAGCATGCTTCTGATTATGCCCTTTTACACATTTAATGTGGAAAAACCTCACTAACAAGAAAATAGGACCGCGCTGCGAGAACGAGCTTCCTTCCTCCTGTGAGCGAGCTGGGTATGCGCCCCTGTCTCCCCCAGCTCTGCCGCCCAGCTGTTCTGCAGCTGCTTGGGGGTGCCCAGCCCTGCAGCTGTCCGCCTACCCTGCTGGGGTAGTTCTTCCCACGCTGGTGGAGCCACCCCTGCAAGGCAAGCCCTGGCTTTGTTGACGTTTACTCTGACCGCTGATGCAGCACCCCACCCTGTCATGGTTGCCTCTTCTTCCCCCTGTGGGTGAAGGAGGGAGTTTGGACCTAGAGCTTGGGGGATGGCCAAAGGCTCGCCAGTGACGCTGGACCCTGGACCGCTGGGATTGGCAGCAGCTTGTTGGTCATGTGTTCTCTGTGCAGGGGAGGAGGAATCCACCTGCCTCACGGAGCCTCCACTGGGTTGCCCTGGGGCACGGTGAACCAGGGTGAACCAGCGGAGCAGAGTAGGCAGGTTTTGTACTATGAAGAGGTTGGGCTACCCTCTGGTTCCCAAGGGAGGATGTGATTGGCTTGTTGGCCTAATTCTGTGGGCCCGCAGGGACTTTAAAGCCTGATACCGAGGCTAAGCAGGCTTGTTTGGCTAAGGCAGCTTATCCACAGGAACAGAGTGGGGAGGGGAACTTGTGGTTAGACCATTCAAGGCCCTTGTGGTTTCAGACATCAAGACACCACATAGTACTGGACTGGCTTTGAGGCCCATAACACACACCCTGAACCACATCTCCTTCCTTTCCATCTTCTGTGCTCAGGATATGGATTTCTCTGAAATCTCTTTCTATATCTCTTTCTATTTTTCATTGGGCTTTACTAGTCAATGTCTGAGAATTGTTTCCTACCTAAATGGCAGGATTCTGAGCCCTCGGGGCAGGAGTGTTTTCTAGGGGAGACTGAGACAAATGCACACATTTAAGGCAGAATTCCACAAGGCAGCTGCGTGCAGGAGTCTTGCCAATTGAAGCAACAGAATCCTTACTCTTATGTCAGATAAAGCCTTCGTGATTCAGGATTATATAGAGCTTTATGTGGAGGAATTGTGGGAACTTTATTAAAATGCAACACGCTGGTTGAGAATGATTTAGTCCTGCTCTATAACTAGCTCTCATTTAATTAACTGTGCTTTGTAATTAAATGTGTGCTTTGTAATTTCAATGAATTACACAGACACACACATGGAACCAAAGGCACATGTTGCACTATCAATGGTGGGATTTCTGGGGGGGGGGGGTCATTATGGGATTTCTTCTTTCTTTGACTTGTATTTGGAAATGATTATAGATGTATAGTATAAATATATAGGAAGTTGCAAAAAATGGGGTAAAGATGTCCCATGTACCCTTCACTAGGTTTCCCTCAATGGTACCCCCTTCTCTTTGCTTACTTTTCTTTTCTTCCCTTCTGTACCCCCCAGGACCCCACCACCACCTTCCTGTCTCCCTTTCTCCTTTCTGTCCTTTACCATCACCATATATTACCTGCATAACAAGGGAAAAAAATGATTAAGAGCAATGTCAGCAACGTTAATCACACCCACATGGTGGTTAGCTTCCTCCCCATAGTGTCTGCACTGGGGGAGGGTTGGTCTGGGCTCTCACGGCTTCCCTCCACCTTCAAGCTGGGGTACAGCAGCCGCATCCTCAGGCTCTGCTTGCACTTGGTTCCTTACTGTTGAAGGTCCTCTCGCCCTTCTATGTGTCCTGCGCTTCTCCAGCTGTCTGCGCTGGTTGGTGGAGAAGGGGATCATGCTCTAGCTGCTGCATTTCTTCATCCTGTGGTCTAGGTCCCTACACCCATGGTTGCCAGGGCTCGAGCACCAGGGCAGCACAGGGCAGTGCAAGCATGCTCTCAATCCCTTTCAGCGGGATCATTCATTGCAGCCTAGATACTTTCTGTGCAACTTACTAAACAGACACCTCCTCTTGGTCTCCAAGAGCTCAGGAGGAGCTCTGTGACAGGCCAGCGGGATCACTGCCTGCCCCTGGCTGCGGGAGTGACCAGAGTGACAGCAAATGGCAATTCTCATTTTCCTCCTCCCCATCGATGCTGTGGATAGGATCACTAGTCCCTCCTGGTATGAAATTCAGAATGTTCTTGTTTACTGTTCGGTCTTAACATTTTTTTCTTCTTTCTGACTTGGATAGCTCTCGGATTTTGGAATAACTTCTTAGGGAATTGTCCAAGAATCCTCTTTTCTGAAAGTCACTCAGAACAAGACAGGAGCATCTGGGTGGCTCAGTGGGTTAAGCCTCTACCTTCGGCTCAGGTCATGATCCCAGGGTCCTGAGATCGAGTCCTGCATCGGGCTCTCTGCTCGGCCGGGAGCCTGCTTCCCTCTCTCTCTGCCTGCCTCTCTGCCTACTTGTGATCTCTCTCTGTCAAATAAATAAATAAAATCTTAAAAAAAAAAAAAGAAGAAGAAGAAGAACAAGACAGATTACCCCCTCTGGGATGTCAGGGCAGCTGGCAGTCTTGCAGGATGATGCTTCGGCCTTTGGCATGTAACTATGGCATGTCAACGCCAACACCAGCACCAGGCCATACCAATGCGATATGAGCCAGAATTTTCGTCCAGAGACACTGCAGGCCAGAACCTTAAGAGGCTGAGTTCTTCCTTCCCGGCCCTAGCTAGGGCCCCTCTCGCACCCACTAAAACTTGATTTGCAAAAAGGAATTGAGAAAAAGAAAGGGGGTTCTCGATTTCATTGCAAAGTGCTACTAAGCAGCTAAGTATGTCACGTGATTGAATAGCTGAGATTTTACAAAACCGGGAGGCTTGCCGGCATCCTGCACAGCACCCCGCACCCGCTCAGAGAGAGCCTGGCACATTGGCTAGGTTTGGAGTCAGCTCCTCTTGGATGAAAATTTCAGCCTCAGGATCAGACAGCTGTGTGACCTGCGGGCAGCGTTCAAATCTCCAATTCCTCAGCCTCAAAAAGAAGCTGATAAGAGTACCCAGGGAGAGAGATTTGTACAAATTGAGGGAGATAAGCATATCCTGGGATTGACAGGGGTGCCGGCACCCAGCAGATCGGTGGAAACGTCAGCTAGCCGTCACCGTCTTAATAAACACGTGCTGATAGTGATGACGGGAGCAAAATCACAGAAAAAAGTTCTCTGCCTCTAGGCAGTTACTGTCCTCAGTCACTCTAGGACTGAACAGGAACGAGGTATTTTCAGCTGTGGGCGGGAGGCAGAACAGAGCCAAGGCAGAAGGAAAGTACCCCAGGTCATTCTAGCTAGATTTCCAGGCTGCACATGATAAACTCTTACTGGATAAAAAGCAAACTTGAGTTGTGTCTGTCTTTTCATTATCGATGACGCATCCTGAGAGATTGCAGGGAAACCAAGTTTTATACACAACCGTATATTAAACTCACAAGGGAATTTCCCATTTTTAAGAGACTCTTTCCAATTAGTCTTTTTATAACATGAATTATGAATATGTTTATTAAATGCAAGAGATTGTTCAGTTTCTTTAAAAGAGGGCATCTGAAAGATTTCTTTTTTTAGTTGCCACTACATCGATAGCATTTTTATAGATGTAACTGAGTGGGGAAAACGATCATCTTCGCATCCGGACCCAGTACTCCTAGGGAGGGAACATTTTTGCTCAGGAAAACACATTGATAAGCCACTTTGGGACACAAAATAAGACTCAGAAGATTAAGCCAAAAGAAGCAGCCAAATGTCACAGTGTTGACAATAAGCAGGCATAAGTGTCCGACTCTTGATTTTGGCTCATGATCTCAGGGTGTTGAGATTGAGCCCTGTGAAGAGCAAGGACCCTGGGGTTGTTGAGCAACTCAGCATGGTAGGAATAGTAGTGGTGACAGTTAAGTTTATGTGTCAACTTGCCTGGGCAGTTGGGTTCCCAGGTAGGTGGTCAACATGTGTCTGTGATGTTTCTGGATGGTGTTTGGATAGATTAACATTAAAATCAATGGGCTTGGGGCTCCTGGGTGGCTCAGTCTGTTGGGTGGCTACCTTTGGCTTGGGTCATGATCCTGGAGTCCCAGGATCGAGTCCCACATCGGGCTCCCTGCTCAGTGGGGAGTCTGCTTCTCCCTCTGACCCTCTCCTTTCTCATGCTCTCTCTTACACAAGCTCTCTCTCTCTCAAATTAATAAATAAAATCTTTAAAATCAATGGGCTTTGAATAAAGTATGCTGCCCACCTTTGTGTGGGTGGCTCTCTTTTTATCAGTTGAAGAGCTGAATAGAACAAAAGACTGTCCCTCACCCACCTCAGCCCGAGAGAATTCGCCAGCAGGTGGCCTTTGGACTCCAACTGCAACATTAGTTCCTTCCTGAATCTGCAGTCTGATAGCTTTAGACTTCAACTGCAGATCTTGGACTTGCAATCTCTGTAACCATATGAGCCAATTCCTTAAAATAAATTTCTCTTGGTAGATAGATTGATCCTTTTAGTTTTGTTTCTCCGAAGAACCCTGACTAATACAACCAGATGTATAATATTAAATGTGAGTTTGTGCTGCCTCGAAGTCTATCTCCACTCCATTTTCTCAAACACATTCAGTCTGCAGCCCTCTGCATGCCTTGTTCAAGTGATTCTGTGTATATCTGTGTGTGTGCGCGCATGTGTGCACGTGTGTGTGACCCAAAGGAACGAGCTGAGTTCCGTGTCTGGGTCGTCATAGCACAGAACAAAAATAACACCTGACAATGGCAAGACGACCCTCAGCCTGAACCATTCCAGGAAAAGCAAGAATGTGAAGCCAGAAGATTCCATGAGAAAGAGCCTTTCTGTTGCCTCCCCAGGAACTCGCGTACCTTCAGGGAGAGCAGTAGGTCCACAATGTTCAGCCAAACTCAAGGAGCTCTTAAAAGATGGGACAAGGAAGTTGCCCCTCCCTCCACCCCCACCCCCCACCAACCTGGACATCTGCGTTCCATAAAAACCAAAACATTTATTGCGTTTAAATTCAGACTACCTTCCTATTAATCATCTTCAGCTAACATGCTAAGAAGCAGAGCTAGATGATAAAATGTTGCTAGTGACCACAGCTTGCTTCTAATTACTCATACTCCTCTCTGAGATTTAAGGGGGAAACACACCAGATAAATCAAACAAGTAAAATAAAACACGAAGAAAGGTAAGGTGCAAAAAAGGATGAGTAAAGCATCTTGAGTCTGTAAAAGAGGAAAATGAAAAACACCTCCCAATCTGGTCCTGGGCTCTCCACTGTGAATGTTCCTGCTGGGCGCACCAGTGGTCCCCCTGGCCCAGGCAGGGGTGGAAGGAGAAGAGGAGCCATCTTGGATATGGCTGGATGGGGGCCACCCCCCACGGGGCTAGCATGGAGGCCCATTCCCCGGGGTTAGCAGAGAGAACCAAGATCCTTAAGATGGCATGAGATGACAAAGATGCCCAACTAACTAAAAATAATTATCTGGAAAAAATGACATTGTAGGTGTCAAGAGGAAGGATATGGATCAGGATAAACTCCACATGTATGTCTTAAGGGAGGAAGAAACAGTCACCTAGGGACTGACCAGTGCTCTCTAGTCTGACAGAATTCATTTCTGAAGTGTTTCTTGACAGGTGCTTGGACCAGTTTGCAGTATGCTAGGTGCCTGCCGTTAACAGTGGCCTTTTCTAGTTGCTAGGAAACCGAAGGAGAAATGATGGAGTTTGGTGCTCTCAGACAAAAACTCGGCCCCCCCGCCATCATTCTCTTCATCCGGAAGTTTGAGAGGGGCATGACATTGTTCTTAACTGCCTGAATTTAAATCCAAACTCACACTAATTATTATTTTTTTTTCTCTAAACCTTGTTACACAGAGTAAGTCTGTATGTGACTCGGAGGCCAAATGAAAGAAATGTGAGCTTTATGATTTATTTTTAAAATCCAAAACAGCACATTCTCAGGGTTAAGTAGAAAGGTCACAACCAATAAAAGCATCTGATCAGTCTCATTAGTATGTTCCTTTAGCCACATTTCTCTTACTCAATAGAGCATGTCTCCTCTGAAGAACCGGATTTCACAATAACACATGCAAAGACCGGAGGACTCTGTGAGGCAGCCAGGACCCATCAGCCTGGAGAGCCTCCGCCTCAGAGGGAGAAGGAGACGCAAATGTCTAAAAGGAGCTTCAGCCCTCTGACATGTGCGCAGACCTGCCAAGCTTAATAAAGTTTCAACAAGGTACCCTTACGGGTGACCTTTTACCAAATGAAGGGCTCATTCTGATCCTGTGGGATGTGGAACAGGGTTTCTTTCAAGAACCAATTAGACTTTGTCTACAGTTGGTCTTGGAAAGAGAGAGGCTCTGGCCCTCCCCTCAGTGATGGTAGACTTCTGCTTGTTGTCATGGAAAATCCTGGGCCCAAGAATCCAGAAGCAACTGGCAGTCATTTGCCTAATAATCAAAAGAGTTAATACAGTTTCAGTATCTCAAGTTTCTGTGGAATGAAATACAGTGTTTTTGTGACTTATGGATCCTTACCAAATCTAGATTAAAATCTTCCTCCAAGGGATTATAAAGTCTTTCCTCTGTGTTCCTGGCCACTGCTTCTCTCTGTCTTCTTTATGCTCCCTCCTCCTCGATCTTATGTTAAATGGGTGCCCTCTTCCACCACTATCCTTTCCCTAGGGAACACCGTCCAGGCCTGTGACCTTAAATATCTTTTCTGCACTGTTAACTCCCACAGGTAAATTGTCAGACCAGGATTCTCCTCGGACTCCGAATGTGAGTATCCAACTTCTGGCTTGATACCTCCACTTGACTTAGAACTTCACATGTCCAACATAGAAGAATTCTTGACTTTCCCTCCAGATCTGTTTTCCTATCGGGAAGTGGCATCAGCATTCATTCCTTTGCTCAAACTAAGCCTAGGAGGCATCCGTGAGTCCTCCCTTTCCCTCCCTCTCTTTATCTAGTCCATTGACAGATCCTCTCGGTTTACTTCTAAAATGTATCCCAAATCCCTCCTTTCCTTCCGGTGCCACCTGAGTCCCGACCGGCATGCTTTCCTGACTGACCCGCCTTGCTAGCCTCCTCAATGGTCTCTCCACTTCCACTCTTATCCCCTTAAATGTATTCTCCACCAAGCAGTCAGAGGGAGTTTTTAAGCATGTAAATCAGATAATAACACTCTGTTGTTTGCAACCCTCCAAGGAACCTGTGTTCCCATTGAAGATGTAGAAAGCCACAGGAAAACAGAGCTCCCCTAACAATGCACACACGGCAAGATAATCCACACAACCATAATTTTCTAGAACCCATCAAGAAGCTGAGGTCACAAGGCAATTAAATAAATGAAATCCTAAAGAGGGACAAGCCCTGTGAGGGAAGATGGGACACAAATATTATTTACCTCTGACAGACCAAGGATGGAGGAGGGGGCTACCTTAGAAGTGGGTGCCAAAAAAAGATCTAAAATTGTGACATATTCTTAAAAGCCAATGCAGGCTAGCATGTCAGTTTGGAATAAGTAGGATCACCAGACACAAGGAAAATCGGCACTCACCCACAAGCTCTTTACCATGGTTTCCACACAGGGCTCATGAAGAGAATTGGGGAAAGAACAAGGGACCAGAAACAGATCCTCTTTGGGGTATGAGTATAGCTGAAGTCCCAACCGAAAGGATAAGATTGCCAGATTGGATTAAAAAATGAGACACAACTATATGCTGTCTATAAGAAACCCACTTTAAAAACAGGGAAATACAAACTGACTAAAAGTAAAAGGATGGAATAAAAGATATACCATAAAATTACTACTCAACATAATCAGCACTGTTTGCATCACTATTAGATTATCAGTATTTGAGAAACAAAAGAAACTTACTGGAATAAGGAAACACATTGCATAATTACAAAGTAGTCAGTTCATCAAAAAGAGGGGCACCTGGGTGGCTCAGTCAGTTAAGGGTCTGCCTTCAGCTCAGGTCATGATCCCAGGGACCTGGGATTGATCCCTGCATCAGGCTCCCTGCTCAGTGGGGAGTCTGCTTCTCCCTCTCCCTCTCTCTGCTACTCTGCCTACTTGTGATTGGGCTCTCTCTCTGTCAAATAAATAAATAAAATCTTAAAAAGAAATAAAAAAAGGATATAACAAACCCAAATGTTCATGCACCTAACAGAGCTTCAAAATATATAAGCCGATTAAACAAAAAGAAAAACTAGATAAATATACAATTATAATTGGAGATTTTGACATTCCTCTCTTAGTAAGTGATAGAAAAAGTAGACAGAAAATCGTAAGGCTATAATGACCAATGCTATTAAAAACATTGGTCTAATTACATTTAGAGAACACTTTAACTAACAACATCTGAATACATATTCACTTGATGTGCTTAGGAAATATTCACCAAGACAGACCATATCCTAAGTCACAGAAAAACCTCAACAATTTTTTAAAAATTAAAATCATATAACTGTCTGTTCTCTGACCACAGTGATTTAAAAGTAGAAATCAGTAACAGAAACATATCTAGAAAAAAATCACAAAACACATTATATTAAACAATATCCTGCTAAACTACCCTTGGTTAAAAGAGGAATTCACAAGAAATTGTAGAAATGCTTTAATATGATTAAAAAGAAAACATAGCAAAATTTAAGGGATGCAGTTAAAGTCGTTCTTAGAGGGGAATTTATAACATTAAATGTTTACATTAGGAAATAAAAAAGAGGGGCGCCTGGGTGGCTCAGTCTGTTAAGCATCCGACTCTTGATTTTGGCTTAAGTCATGATCTCAGGGTTGTCAGGTCAAGGCCCGTGTCAGCTCCACACTGAGTGTGTACCCTGCTCAAGATTCTCTATCTCCCTTTTCTCTCCTGGACCTCCTTCCTACCCGCCCCCCCCCAACATGTGCACACACTCTCCCTTTTTAAAAAAAGTTAAAAAAAAAAGAAAAGAAAAAAGCTCTCAAATCAATAATGTAAGTTTTGACCTTGAGAAACTAAAGGAGAGCAGACTAAGGTCAAGCAAGCAGAAGAAAGGAAACAACAAGAATAAGAGCATATATCAAGTAAAAGGAAAATCAATAGAAATCATCACTGAAACCAACAGCTGGCTTTTTGAGAAGAGCAATAAAATTGGTAGACTTGGAACCAGTCCAATTAAGAGAAAAGAGAGAAATTTTTAAAGAAGACACAAACTGCTAATATCAGGAAGGAAGGAGAGATCACTATAAATCTTACATATATTAAGAAGATAATAAAATGTTGTGAACTATATATCAAAAAGTCTGATAAAGTCCTTGAGTGGCTCAGTTGGTTAAGTGTCTGCCTTTGGCTCAGGTTGTGATCCCAAGGTCCTGGGATCGAGTCCCACATTGAGCTCCTTGCTCAATGGGAAGCCTATTTCTCCCTCTGGCTCCTGCTCCCCCTGCTTGTGCTCTCTTTTTTCTGACAAATAAATAAATAAATAAAATCTTAAAAATAAATTAAAGCCCTTGAAATCACAAACTACCAATCTCATTCAAGAAGGAATAGATGGCTAGAGTAGTCCTTTATCTATGATAAAGTTGGAATTTGTAGTTTAAAACATGCTCACAAAGGAAACTCTAGGCCCAGATGCTTTATTAGTAAATTCCACTAAACAATAAAGAAAGAAAGAATACCAAGTATACACAACTTTTCCAGAGAAAGTGGAAAGTGGAGGGGCGCCTGGGTGGCTCAGTTGGTTAATCATCTGCCTTCGGCTCAGGTCATGATCCCTGGGTCCTGTGATTGAGTCCTGCATTGGGCTCCCTGCTCAGCAGGGAGTCTGCTTCTCCCTCTCCCCTTGCTCTCTCTCTCTCTCTCAAATAAGTAAATAAAATCTTTTTTAAAAAAGGAAGTGGAAAGGGACGCCTGGGTGGCTCAGAGGGTTAAAGCCTCTGCCTTCGGCTCAGGTCATGATCCCAGCGTCCTGGGATCGAGTCCCACAAGGGCTCAGCGGGGAGCCTGCTTCTCCCTCTGCCTCTGCCTGCCACTCTGTCTGCCTGTGCTCACTCTCTCTGATAAATAAATAAGTCTTTAAAACACACACACACACACACACACACAAAACATTTTAAAAAAAAGGAAGTGGAAAGAATATTTCCCAATCTATTTTATGAACCCAGAGTTACCCTGATACTAACCTAGACAAAGATACTACAAGAGAAGAAAGCTACAGGCCAGTATCCCTCATGAAGATAAATTCAGAATTTTAGCAAATCAAATCCAAAAATATATAAAAGGGATAATATATCATGATAAACTAAGATTTATTCCCTAGGTAAAGGGGTCGTCCAATAATAAAAACAGTCAATCAACTTAAGTAATGCAATATTAAAGAGAAAACTGAAACTGAACAAATCTATGATTATCTTAATAGATGCACCCAAAAAAGGGAAAGAGAGAGCACTTTACAAAATCCAGTACTCATTCCTGAGAAAAGATATCAGCAATCCAGGAATAGAAGGGAAATTCCACGTTCTGATAAAGGGTGTCAATGAAAGACCTACAACTAACACCAAAATTGATGATGAAAGACTGCATGCTGTCCCCATAAGGTCAGGAACAGGGCAAGAATGTCTTCTCTCTCCATTACACCGTAGCCAGTTCAATAAAACAAGACAAAATGTAAAAGATTGGAAAAGAAGGAATAAAAGTCCTTTTGCAAAAACGTTATTAGAATAAGTGAGTTTAGCAATGTTGCAGCAAGGTCAATATGCAAAAGTCAATTGTATTTCTATATCCTAGCAATAAATAATCAGAAATTGGAATTATAAAGAACAAAATCATTCATAATCGCATCCCCCAAAATGAAATATTTAGGGTATAAAACCTGTAGCCTCAAAATTGTCAAGTATTGCTGAGAGAAATTTTAAAAGATATAAACCAATGGAGAGATAGGTCTATGGATTTAAAAAAACTGATGTTAATTCATCTCAAATGTATTATAGATTTGACGCAATCTTGTTCAAAACCGCAGCACACTTCTTTTGTAGAAATTGACAGGCTGATTCTAAAATCGATATGGAGATTTGAAGTATTTAGAATAACCAAAAACAACTTTGAAAAAGAACAAAGTTGGAGGACTAGCACTAACTGACCTCAAGACTTATTATAAAGCTACAGTAATCAAGACAATGTGGTGTCAGTGTCAACACAGACAAATAGATCGATGAAACTGAATACAAGGCCCATTATAGGCATGCCTTTGCACCTTTGTCAAAAATCAGTTGACTAGACATATGCAAAGGCAATTCAGTGGAAAAAGGTAGTTTTTTCGGGGCACCTGGGTGGCTCAGTGGGTTAAAGCCTCTGCCTTCGGCTAGGGTCATGATCCCAGCGTCCTGGGATCCAGCCCCGCATCAGGCTCTCTGCTCAGCGGGGAGCCTGCTTCCCTTCCTCTCTCTCTGCCTGCCTCTCTGCCTACTTGTGATCTCTCTCTGTCAAATAAATAAATAAATTATTTTTTTTTAAAAAAAGGTAGTTTTTTCAACAAATGGATATCCATATGCAGAATGAACTTAGATTTACACTCATACCATATACAAAAATTAACTCAAAATGGATTATGGATCAAAATATAAAACCCAAGACTGTAATACAGCTAAAAGAAAACATAGGGGAAAATCTCTACAACCCTGAACTAGGTAAAGAGTCACAGGGGTGCCTGGGGGGCTCAGTTGGTTAAGCGGCTGCCTTTGGCTCAGGTCATGATCTCAAAGTCCTGGGATTGAACCCTGCATTGAGCTCCCTGCTCAGTGGAGAGCCGCTTCTCTCTCTCCCTCAGTGTTTACTCCCTTGCTTGTGCTCTCTCTCTCTCTTTCAAATAAATAAATAAAATATTTTTAAGAAAACCAACAATGGTTACAAGGGTGAGATTGGGGAGAGGGGGTTGACAAAGATTCCCAAGGGAACTTTCTGTGGCAATGGCAGAATCGTATGTCTTGATGTGGTGATATAATCCATGACATGTGTACACCCATCAAACATCACACCGTACACACCACATTTCCTAAAGACTACGATGAGAGAGGGTGGGACTGACTCCAGGTTACCCATTTGCAAGGGGGTATTAGGGACAAGAGGCCGAGCAACTGCGGAAATGAAGAAGGAGAAATTCAATCAGGGCTTCTGAGAACCCAGCCCGTAGCTCGTAAGATGGCCAGAAGTCCTTATCAGAGTGGTACATGAGAAGCTTTGTTCCTGTGTCCTCTGTGAACTCAGGGAAAACGCAACCCAAGGGAGGGAGCCCTGTCCGGTGAGAGCAAGAATCACCTTACTTTCCTCTTGGTCTTCGATTCACAGTTAAATTTAATCCTAATGCCTCAATAATGCAGCGCTAAGTGTGCGGCTGCCCTTTCATAAAATACAGACCTAACGCATCTGATATTTACCTCCTGATGCGTGTGCCGACAAGACAATGGGCCACAGTGAACTGATGTCATTTCTAACTAGGATTAGCAAGCTCTAAATAAGTATGAAGGACGAGATGATCTGAAAAGGAAGACCTCATCATATCTGATGAAGTTAGTAATGTCTAAGACACTACCTGTAAAAATTAATGACGGCACATGCATCAGGACTTCTGGCCATCTTAAGAGCTACGGGCTGCGTTCTCAGAAGCCCTGACTGAATTTCTCCTTCTTCATTTCCGCAGTTGCTCGGCCTCTTGTCCCTAATACCCCCTTGCAAATGGGTAACCTGGAGTCAGTCCCACCCTCTCTCATCGTAGTCTTTAGGAAATGTGGTGTGTACGGTGTGATGTTTGATGGGTGTACAAATGTCATGGATTATATCACCACATCAATTTTTATTTATTTAAAATTTTTTTCCTTTTACCTTTCTGATTTACTTTTTTTTCTTTTTCCTTTTTTTTTTTTTTTTTGCATTAGCTCTTGGCAGGTACAGCATTAAAAACACTACCCAAGGGTGTCTGGGTGGCTCAGTGGGTTAAGCCCTCTGCCTTTGGCTCAGGTAGGTAATGATCTCAGGGTCCTGGGATGGAAGCCCACATCAGGCTCCTGGCTCAGTGGGGAATCTGCTTCTCCCTCTTCCCTGGCCCCTCCCCACTGCTCATGCTTGCTCTTGCTCAAATAAATAAATAAATAATCTTAAAAAAAAAACAGTAACTAAATTGTACACAATATCTAATTATCATAACTTTTGACATGATTATCTACAGACTTTTTTTTAAAGATTTATTTATTTGAGAGAGAGCAAGCAGGGGAAGGGGCAGAGGGAGAAGAGAGAATCCCCTGCTGAGCATGGAGATTGACCCAGGGCTCGATCCCACAACCCCAAAATCATGACCTGAGCTGAAATCAAGAGTCGGGGATTCAACCAACTGAGCCACCCAGGTACCCCTCAAAAGACATTTCTGAAAACTTATTCAGTTCAAGGCACTTAGGGCCCTGGGCTAGAGAAAGGAGGGGAAAATAATTTAGTTGGAGAAATATGTCTTAATATAACCTAGTAAAGGTCTTGAAAGGATGTCCCTAAATGACTACATAAAAATGACTTGAATTAGGGACACCTGGGTGGCTCAGTGGGTTAAAGCCACTGGCTTTGGCTCAGGTCATGATTCCAGGGTCCTGGGATCGAGCCCCGCATCGGGCTCTCTGCTCAGCAGGGGGCCTGCTTCCTCCTCTCTCTCTGCCTGCCTCTCTGCCTACTTGTGATCTCTGTCTGTCAAATAAATAAATAAAATCTTTTTAAAAAATGACTTGAATTAGCCTTTCAGCTGTTGTATGTCAGCTAGAGCATGTAAGTACACGGAACAAATATTTTCCTGAGTAAAATACTAATCTTTTATGTATACGTAAGTATATGCTACTGAAGGTCTATGAAAAGTCATTTTAGTACAGAGACTACCAAATTAAGTTCTAGCTAGTATCTGTGTGGATGTCGTGAAATTGAAAATGAGCAGTCTGAACTACTGGGGGGTTTCCTCCTTATGTGTGTTTGGAGGCGTGCAGCCTGACATTTATCGGGAGCACACACAGAGACATGAACAAGCGTGCTCACAGGAGAGCCAGACATTTGGGGTCAGTCACTTTAAATCAAATTAGTGTAAAGTCAGCACAAGAAAAACCTTCTCCACTAGGTAAAGGCATGTGTGAAAGGCTGGTGGGCCGGTGGGCTGCTCAGATTAGAAACGTCCTTCATCCATTTTACGACTGGCAACTTCTAAACTCTGTGTTAGTTAGCGTTTTAGGAATGTGGAGTGAGGTTTTTGTTCCCCCTCCTGACAATTCTGGACATACCCCTGTCACAGAGCGTTTCTTGGGTTGACAGTTTGGGGCCGAGCCCCCAATATACGTCTGTTCTTTCGGGCTCAGGAAACGGGTCTTTTTCAAAATTCTGGGTTCCCGTTGACTGGGGACTGCCCCAGGAGGAAGAATCCGGTGCTGGGCGCAACACTGCTCATTTTGTTAGTCCCCTGGCGTGATCTCCTTCTTGGGAAGCACTCAGTTAGTAGGCATCCAAGTCAGGACAGAATTCGGGATTTGTGAGCATTTGAGCGGGCTGCTACGTGGAATTCCAGCACATTCTCATGACTGAGACACTTGGAGGGTGTCTGGCTGACGAACAGAGAACAGCCCTGACCTTCAACCCTACAAATTCAAATGCAATTTGTCATCCAATATAAAATGAATTTGGCCATGTGTAATCCTGCTTAATGGAGCGATCCTGTCCCAGAAACCCTCACGAACATGAAAGAGGGGCATTGAAAAATCAAATCCACAAAATGCTTGGGGAGACTCATCGATATGCTAATAACAAATTCCTTTTCTGCAATAATGGGCAGCCCTGTGATGCCAGGCCATGTAGGCTTCCTTCACACAGAGGGCGGAAGTGGGAAATTGTTGCTTGTTGTCTTCCTTCCGTGGGATTTGAATTTTGTTTTTATACTTATTGTTCACTCTCTCCTTTAATAATTTAAAGTTTATTATTGGAAATTCTGTTGTGGTTACTGTGTTCTACCTCTCTTTGGATAACAGAAGAAGAAAGGTTGAATTGCAATAGTCTTTCTCGTGTTTCAGAAACTTCTCTCTCTGAGCACTTTTCTGAGTGAGTCAGGAGCCAGGCCTGGGGGGACTTCATCCTCTGCGACAGGCTCGGAGAACCAAACCTGAAATTAAAACACCAAATCATACTCTGTGAGGAGGTGTTCTGGGGCTTTCAGGAATTCCACCTAGGGAGTCTTGACTGCCTCAGCGTTGTCTCAAAGAGCACTCTTAAACTAAACCCCCTTTTCACTTCAGTCTCTAACTGGCTTAAGTGTCACTACTAATTGTGTAGCAGACAGAAGACTGGAATGGCCTGGGAGCCCTGCAAATCATGACATGCATCAAATTCTTTTATTTGGTATTTGGAGTTCATTACCAAAGTGCATGTGGAAACTTACAACTATGAAATAGAACAATCTTGTAAATGGCTACAAATAATTCTCCAGTGGATTCCTTGCACAGCATTGATTTCCACTTGGATGATAAGAATAAAAAAGAAAACTCCCGTGAGTTTACTCTGTCTTATTTTATCATGAAGTGGTTTTCTTTTTAAATTTCTTTCCTTGCAAGATCAAGAAAATATTCGAAAGTCCTACCCCAATCTGCCAGAGATGTCTCTTAAGGCATAATAAGTTATCCTGTCTTGCCCTCTATAACTGTAAGAGGAGTAGCTGTACCTTCTAGAGTTCTACTGGAATGGGAAACTCAGTGGCCAAAAATTGACCATGACCCAAAGGAATTTTTATGTTGTTGAATATGTGGAAATGTGGATCTTTTTCTAAAAAGAGTGGTCATGAAAATTATATTGCAAAGCTTTTTTCCCCCTTTTATAGATATGAAGCTGGCCCTAAAATATAACAGGAAGAGATTTGCTGCATATCTTTTTTTTTTAAGATTTTATTTATTTATTAAACAGAGAGAGAAAGAGCACAAGTAGGCAGAGAGGCAGGCAGAGGGAGAGAGAGAAGCAGGGTCCCTGCCAAGCAAGGAGCCCAATTCGGGACTCGATCCCAGCACCCTGGGATCATGACCCAAGCAGAAGGCAGCCGCTTAACCGACTGAGCCACGCAGGCGTCCCGGGATTTGCTGCATATCTTTGTCATAAACCCTATTAATGGGGGTCCTGTCTTCCTCACTTCCCCATGTACATCTCAGCCTTCGTCACAAATTCCTTATTCCCCTGTAATAACAATGTACAGGCTCACACCTCCAAGCCATTGAACAGACCATCTCCTTGACCTTCTTTTCTCTTCTCTGCCTCACAAATCCTCCTCCCTGTTGAGGCTCACAAGCAGAATTAGACCCTCTAACTTCTGTGCTCACACAGAACTGTACATGCTTCCATTTCTGCACTTGAACCTCAGTGTTAGAATTGGTGGCTTGTGGGTCTGTATTTCCCTCAGCGAAGAACCAAAGGGTCAAATTATCTTTGTATTCCTAATTTCTATGCCAGTGCCCATCCTTTTCCCTTCCACAACATAGTTAGTGCTAAATCACTCCCTGACAGAAGGAAATCGGCAGTAATTAGAGGAACCCATCTTTCTGTCATGCTGTGGGCCCAAACTTTGACACTCCTGAGGACTGTAATTTTCATTCAACAAAAACACTGGGATTTGTCTGCAACCCTTCATAATCATTGCCAAATCATTCTGTCATACTCAGCCCACTCCAGTCCCCAGGCCTCCTCCTCACCTAGTGGGACTGCACTGAATTTGCCACTTGTGGCTACAGTGTAAATATTCACATCTCTACATGACTGATGTTGGGGAAAGGGAGTCTAAACCACACACTGGGATGCGAATCTGTCACCGTGACTCTTCCCTCACATGGCAAAATCAGATGTTCCATTTGTTCTCCTTTTTTTTTTTTAAGATTTTATTTATTTATTTGTCAGAGAGAGGGCGGGGGGGGAACACAAGCAGGGGGAGCAGCAGGCAGAGGGAGAAGCAGGCTCCCCAATGAGCAAGGAGCCCAATGCGGGACTCAATCCCAGGACCTGGGATCATGACCTGAGCTGAAGGCAGACGCTTAACCAACTGAGTCATCTGGGCATTCCTCCATTTTGCTTTTGATAAACAAATAGTGAAGTTAAGTTCAGGTACTGCCTCAAGATATAATTACACGTGTTCCAGCTCATTCTAGACCATATGCTGCTTAAAAAGAGCAGCTTGTCTTTTCTATTGTCTCACAGAGGGTCCCATGCCCTGGAGTGCAGCAGAGTGGCTGAGAGCATGGGCTTTGGCACAAGACAGACATGGGCTCAAATCTCAATTCTGCCATGAACTGCCATTAGCTATGGGACCTCAAGAAAGTTACCTAACCTCCTGAGCTTCACCAAAACATAGGTAGAACAATAATAAAAATATCTGGATCCTTGGGTCATTATGAAGAATCAATGAAGTCAAATAAAGTTTGCTAATTACTTGGTACAGTACCTGACATAACCTGAGTGGACGACAGTGATTGGTACTAGTCTGTGCGTCCTCTATTCCCTGCTTGGGAGACCCCACGGGTCTCCGTGGAGATGTCATACTCCCTCTTAGCAACCTAACAACCCTTACAGTTTAGTGTTTTGACTTTGGGTACAACTTCCTTGACAACCAGGGGCAGAGGTAGGGAGGGGACAGTGAAAGTTGCTGTTTTCAAGACAGAGGCATGATCCAGTAAGTCAATCACTCACAGATGACGTCTATAGCATGATTCATATATCTTTTCCTGTGCCAGTGTTGAGCACTGGACAATAGGGCTGTGAATAATGACAAAACCACTGGGAGGGAAGAGAAAACCACTACAGGCTGGCAGGGGTGTGTATGTGGAAGGGAATCCTAGATTGTGTGCTCTTTCCTTGAGTAAAATATTGGATATTAGTGTCCTTCACTTGGAAAGTAAAGGGGGTAAACAAGGGGCCAGTGTAATTTTCATTTAAAAGAATATGTATCAACATTTAAACTCTGATATGAGCATGTACTTCTCATCTTTCAAAAACATACTAATTTTTTGGGCAGAAGATATGAACAGACATTTCTCCAAAGAAGACATACAAATGGCCAGCAGACACATGAAAAAATGTTCATCATCACTAGCCGTCAGGGAGATTCAAATCAAAACCACATTGAGATACCACCTTACACTAGTCAGAATGGCCAAAATTAACAAGACAGTAAACAACAAGTGTTGAAGAGGATGGGGAGGAAGGGGAACCCTCTTACACTGTTGGTGGGAATGCAAGTTGGTGCAGCCTCTTTGGAAAACACTGTGGAGATTCCTTAAGAAATTAAAAATAGAGCTACCCTATGACCCTGAAATTGCACTACTGGATATTTACCCCAAAGATACAGATGTAGTGAAAAGAAGGGCCATCTGTACCCCAATGTTCATAGCAGCAATGGCCACAGTTGCCAAACTGGAAAGAGCCAAGATGCCCTTCAACAGACGAATGGATAAAGAAGACGTGGTCCATATATACAATGGAGTATTATGCCTCCATCAGAAAGGATGAATACCCAACTTTTGTATCAACATGGATGGGACTGGAGGAGATTATGCTGAGTGAAATAAGTCAAGCAGAGAGAGTCATTTATCATATGGTTTCACTTACTTGTGGAGCATAAGGAATAACATGGAGGACATGGGGAGATGGAGAGAAGTGAGTTGGGGGAAATCAGAGAGGGAGACAAACTATGAGAGACTGTGGACTCTGAGAGGCAAACTGAGGGTTTTGGAGTGGAGTGGGGTGGGGGGTTGGATGAGCCTGGTAGTGGGTATTAAGGAGGGCATGTATTGCATGGAGCACTGGGTGTGGTGCATGAACAATGAATTTTGGATCACTGAAAAAAAATTAAAAAACAAAACAAAAATGTACTCATTTTTCCCTAAGTCAGAATTGTAAACTGTCACCAGGTAACTGAAGGAATCAGAGCTTTCACCCTGGTGGGACAGAGTTCAGGAATGCTCAGAAAAGGTTGCTAAACACACATCCCTCCCCTCCACCCTAATAACAACAGTTCTGGAAAGAGCACTTGAGCTGGGTTCCCCACCCATTCCATGCCCCCAGAGGGAAAGACCGAGTCTCAGTGGAGGTCATCCCTTCACCTCAGATTCCTTAATCTGCTCCATAAGAAGATGAAGAGAAAGTGCAGGCACACAGCGGCAGCCTGTGATTTTCTTTGTTGTCAGGATCCCGCAAGCCTTCTTTCATCTTATTAAAATTACACCCTTTCTGTTAAGGTAGAAAAGAAAACCAGGAATTGGTAACTGTATCCCAGTCAAGCCCTTCCAGGACGAGGGTCTAGAAGGGGCAAGTGGCTGATCCGTCCTTCCCTGTTCCCATGCTGTTGGCGCCGCGCTTCCAATTCCCACACCACCTGACACCCCGACACTCCGAGGGGGTTGCTCAAGCCCTGAGAGGTGGGAACCGTCCTGAAGGATTAAAATATCACCATCAAACACCATGGGGTGGCCACTCTGTTAAAAACTTTACATACGTTATTTCACTTAACTCTCCTCACACCCCCAAAGGGGTAGGTGTTGTTATTACTTTGGTGTTTTTACAACTCCAGTTTCTAGATGCTCCTTGGGGAGGCAAAGCCAGCAGGCCACAGTTCAACAGCTAGCGAATTTCAGAGTGGGGATTTGACCCCAGGCAGCTTGCCCACAGGCAAGAACTGTATCCTACTTACCCTTAGATGCCCAATGCAATGCCTTGCACAGGCATTGCAACTCAGTTGTTGTTGTGTTGATTTAAACTCTCTATAAGCAGAAACTATACACTAAGATGGAGATACTCACCCAAGGCCATCTACAGCTTCTACTAATGAATTCAGGAGGGGTGCCTGGATGACTCAATGGGTTAAGCATCTGCCTTCAGCTCAGGTCATGATCTCAGGGTCCTGGGATCAAGTCCCACATCAGGCTCTCTGCTCAGCGGCAAGTTTGCTTCTCCTTCTCCCTCCCTATGTGATCTGTCTTGCTCTCCCTCTCTCTCAAATGAATAAATAAAATCTTTCAAAAAAAGAAAAAAGAATTCAGGAGCTAAGTTTGCCAAATTATAAGAAAGACTCCTTGAGATTTTATAGTTTTCACAGGAAGTCACAGGGTTCAACTACATTGTAACAGGAATATATTTTGTTCCCTGCTTAGGGGCCCCCTGTCCAAAGCATAGCCTTGCCACGCTTCACCACTATGTGTTGAATTTTCATCTCAGTATATGACTGGGACTCTATTTGTCCTTAGCCTTATCTGGTCTATACAAGCAATACCAGAGTCCCTAGATTTCCTTGAGAGTTTGCAACTCTCTCTCGAAGACCAATTTCCGTTGTTGACTTTATGATAATTCCACTCTTTGCACAACTGAGGAGTCGACATAGATGGGTCTTCTGGAAACCACTCTTTCTAGGTACGAACACAAGTATTCACCAGCCCCAAATGTCTTGGGACCTATGTGGACTCTCAGGAGTCATGTTAGGGCTCAAGCATCTGATCCTCAGGATACAGAGAACTTTTAAAAATTCCTTCCCACCTGTCTGGATCAGAGTCCTCCACAACACAAAAAGAGCTCATTCCTCTTCTGCCACTGTAGAACCAGACAGCCTATTAGGTAGAGTTGGGCAACAGAAGGATCCTGAGACATAAAAAGGTTTAGTTGGCCTACCTAGGATTAAGGTAGACCTGACTTTAGAAACAGAAATCTCTTCCACTCTGTCCTGAGAAGTTACTACCTTCCCTCCTCCATACTACTGGCCAGCCCATCACTGTTCCCCAGCCCAGAATGGGGGGCCTCTTACCATGCCAGTGGAAAATAGTACACAAGTAAGGCCTCCACAGCTCACTCCATGACTTGTGTTTTTGCTGTGCTATCCTGCTGTGGGTGCATGTGGATCATTCTTTTTCCCCTTTCATACAAAAGCTTCAGAATTTTTTGTCTATGTGTTGGGAGGGCAGGAGTGAAGTCAAGAAGAGAAAAAGTAAAGTAGCCAGGAAGAAAGGAAGTTAGTCCTGAGCAAAACAAGAAAATTTAAGACTGTCAGTGAGAAGGTACTTAATGCCATCAAACTGTACATAAAAATGATTAAGGTGGTAAATGTTCTGTGTATTTCACCAAACACACAAAAGGATTGTAGAAACAAAACGTGTAGTGGGGGAAGGGGTAGTTGTCAGAAATTGTTTCAAGTGTGTGTGGCAAAGTTTGTCATGTGTAAATCAACTTGTGAATCTATTTAATCTGCTAAAATACATTGACATTAAGTGAAATTGACTTGTCATAAGCCAGAGGTTTCTTGCCTTTTCTTCTTTTTTTTGTTGGTGTCAAAACAATACCCCATGAGCGTAGACTTTAAGTCTGTCACCTACCTCAGACATCATCACTTTTAGGATGAGATCCCCAGAGGCATGATTTCACCAGACCCAGCTTTTGGAAGACAGGTTTTTGATCTCTGTTCATTGTGCACATTGTCTCAGATTACAGCCAGGCTTATAGCGCTGTTGAAAAACCACACACTGCTATCTCTTTAGTTTCAACTGGAAACATGGCACCCGCAACACACTCTTAACGTCTCTCCTTGCTGTCTGTTTTGTGTAGATATCAACTGGCATTCCCAGGAAAGGAATTGTGCCCGCAAAGGGGCACGCATACACTTTGTGTTTAGCAGAATTCCTTGGTTAAATCACCAGGTACCAGTGGCAATTTCTATACTTCTTTAAACACAGGCATCAGTCAGGGTACAGACCACAAGCACGTTGAAAAAGGCATATGTTAAGAGGAAAGAACTGCTTGAGGAATCACAAATATTTATTCTAAAGCAGGTCTTGGTTTAGCTTTCTTCTGACTCAGGCTGTCTGTTGACATCAGCCATTTATTCAACATCCCAAGCCCATTCAAACAGGAACCAGCTCCTCCTAATTCCAGTGGGCAGTCCTCTTTTACATTTTTTTTTTAAGATTTTAGTTTAGTTTAGTTTTAGTTTTTATTTAAATTCCAGTTAGTTAATATACAGCGTAATGTCCGTTTCAGGTGTACAATATAGTGACTCAACACTTTCATACATCACCTGATGCTCATGCACCCTCCTTAACACCCGTCACCCAGTTACCCCATCCCCCACCCACCTTCCCCCCAGCCGCCCTGTTTGTTCCTATAGTTGAGTCTCTTATGATTTGCCTCCTTCTCTCTTTTTGTCTTATTGTATTTTTCCTCCCCTTCCTCTATGTTCCCCTGTTTTGTTTCTTAAATTCCATGAGTGAAATCATACGGCATTTGTCTTTTTCTGATTATTTCACTTAGCATATCTCTCTCTAGCTCTATCCACATCATTGCAAATGGCAAGATTTTATTCTTTTTTATGGCTGACTAATATTCCACCGTGTGTGTATCTATATATGTATATACCACATCTTCTCTATCCATTCATCAGCTGATGGACATTAGGGCTCTTTCCATTGGCTATTGTTGATAGTGCTGCTGTAAACATCGGAGTGCATGTGTCCCTTCGAATCCGTATTTTGGTTTCCTTTGGGTAAATACCTAGAAGCACAATTGCTGGATCAGCAGATGATTCTATTTTTAACTTTTTGGGGGAACCTCGATCCTGTTTTCTGGAGTGGCTGCACCAGTTTGTATTCCCAGCAACTCTGAAACAGAGTTCCCTTCTCCACATCCTCATCAACATCTGTTGTTGCTTGTGTTGTTAATTTCAGCCCTTCTGACCAGTGTGAGGTGACATCTCATTGTGGTTTTGATTTGTATTTTCCTGATGATGATTGACATTGAGCATCTTTTCATGTGTCTGTTAACCATCTGTATGTCTTCTTCTACTCATGTCTTTTGTCCATTTTTTAACTAGATTATTTGGGTATTGGGTATTGAGTTTCATACATTTTTAAATATTTTGGATACTAGCCCTTTATCGGATATGTCATTTGCAAATATCTTCTCCCATTCCATAGGTTGCTTTTGAGTTTTGTTGATGGTTTCCTTTACTGAGCAGAAGCTTTTTATTTTGATGCAGTCCCAATAGTTCATTTTTGGTTTTGTTTCCCTTGCCTCAGGTGACATATCTAGTAAGAAGACGCTATGACTGATGTCAAAGAGGTTACTGCCTGTATTCTTCTCTAGGATTTTAATGATTTACTGTCTCACATTTAGGTCTTTCATTCATTTTGAATTTATTTTTGTGTGTGGTGTAACAAAGTGGTCCAGTTTCATTCTTCTGCCTATGTTGCTCTCCAGTTTCCCCAACACCATTTGTTGAAAAGACTGTCTTTTTTCCAATGGATAGTCCTTCTTGCTTTGTGGAAGGTTAATTGACCATATAGCTATGGACTCATTTCTAGGTTTTCTGTTCTGTTCCATTGATCACTACAGCTTTGTAATATAATCTGAAGTCCAGAACTGTTCTGTCTCCAGCTTTTGCATTTCTTTTTCAAGGATACTTTGGCTATTCAGGGTCTTTTGTGGTTCCATACAAATTTTAGGATTGTTTGTTCTAGCTCCATGAAAAACGTCAGTGATATTTTGATAGGGATTGCATTAAATATGCAGATTGCTTTGGATAGTATAAACATTTTGACAGTGTTTGTTCTTCCAATCCATGAGCATGGAATGTTTTTCCATTTATTTGTGTCATCTTCAACTTCTTTCACAGTGTGTTATACTTTTCAGAGTATAGACCTTTTACCACTTTTATTGGGTTTATTCCCAAGTATCTATCTTGTGGCTTTGGGTACAATTGTAAATGAGATCAATTCCTTGATTTCTCTTTCAGATGCTTCATTATTGGTGTATAGAAATGCAACAAATTTCTGTATGTTGATTTTGTATTCTGCAACTTTCATTGAAATTATTTAACAATTCTACCAATATTTTGGTGGAATCTTCCAGGTATCATGTCATCTGCAAATAGTGAAAGTTTTATTTCTTCCTTGCTGATTTGGATACCTCTTATTTCCTTTTGCTGTCTGATTGCTACGACTAGGACGTCTAGTACTATGTTAAGTAACAGTAGTGAGAGCGGTCATCCTTGTCTTGTTCCTCACTGTAGAGGAAAAGCTCTCAGTTTTTCCACCTTGAGGATGATATTAACTGTGGGCTTGTCACATAAGGCCTTTATGATGTTGAGGTATGATCCCTCTGGTCCTACTTTGTTAAGGATTATTATCATGAATGGACTTTGTGTTTTGTCAAATGCTTTTCCTGCATCTGTTGAAAGGATCGTATGGTCCTTATCTTTTCTGTTATTAGTGTATTGTATCATGTTGATTGATTTACAAATATTGAACCACTCTTACAGCCCAGGAAGAAATCTGACTTGTTCATGGTGAGTGATTCTTTTAATGTGCTGTTGGATTCAGTTTGCTAGTTATGTTATTGAGAATTTTCGCAACCATGTTCATCAGGGATATTGGCCCATGGTTCTCTTTTTTGTTGGAGTCTTTATCTGGTTTTGGTATCAAGGTAATGGTGGCCTCATAGAATGAATTTGGAAGTTTTCCTTTCATTTCTATTTTTGGGAATAGTTTGAAAAGAATAGGTATTAACTCTTCTTGAGATGTTTGGTAGAATTCACATGTGAAGCCATCTGGCTCTGGAATTTTGTTTTTGGGGAGATTTTTGTTTACTGATTAATTTATTTGCTGGTTATCTGTCCAAGTTTTCTATTTTTTCCTATTTGTTTTGGTAGCTTATATATTTATATTTATCCATTTCTTTCAGATTGTCCAATTTGTTGGCATATAGTTTTCCATAATATTCACTTATAATCTGTGGTGCTGGTTGTTATTTTTACCCTCTCATTTGTGATTTTATTTATTTGGGTCCTTTCTTGCTTCTTTTGGATTAGTCTGGCAAGGGGTTTATCCATTTTATTAGTTGTTTTTGAAGAACTGACTCCTGGTTTCATTGATCTATTTATTTTTTACTTTCTATATCATTTATTTCTGCTCTAAACTTTATTATTTCCCTTCTGCGGGTTTTAGGTTTTACTTTTTCTTTTTCAAACCCCTTTAGGTGTAAATTAGGTTGTTTATTTGAGATTTTTCTTGCTTCTTGAGGTAGGCCTATATTGCTATATCCTTCTGTCTTAAGACCACTTTTGCTACATCCAAAGGTTTCAGACCATTTTCATGGTTTTCATGTATTTTTTTTTAAAATCTCTTCTCTGATTTCCTAGTTGACCCATTCATTGTTTAGTAGGATGTTGTTTAACCTCCAAGTATTTGTGATCTTTCCAAATTTTTTCTTGTGGTTAACTTCAAGCTGCATAGTGTTGTGGTCAGCAAATATGCATGGTATGATCTCAATTCTTTTGTACTTGTTGGGGCCTGATTTGTGACCTAGTTGTGATGTATTCTGGAAAATGTCCTGTGTGCACTTGAAAAGAATGTGCATTCTGCTGCTTTAGGAGAATGTTCTTTTTTTTTTTTTTTAAGATTTTATTTACTTATTTGAGAGAGGAAAAGAGAGCACAAGCAGCAGAGGGAGAGGGAGAAGGAGGAGAAGGTTGCAGGAGGACCCTGGGATCATGACCTGAGCCGAAGGCAGATGCTTAACTGACTGAGCCACCAAGGTGACCCAGGAGAATGTTTTGAATATATCTGTGAAGCCAGTCTGGTCCAGTGTGTCATTCAAAGCCATTGTTTCCTTGTTGATTTTCTGCTTAGATGATCTGTCCATTGATGTAAATGTGATATTAAATTCTCCTACTCTTACTGTATTATTATCAATTATTTCATTTATGTTTATTATTGTTTTATTTGTGTTCTCCTATGTTGAGGGCATGAATATTTACAATTGTTAGATCTTCTTGTTGGATTGTCCCCTTTATTATGATATTGTGCCCTGCTTCATCTCCTGTTACAGTCTTTGGCTTAAAGTCTAGTTTGTCCAATATAAGTATTGCTACTCCAGCTTTCTTTTGTCATTAATTTCCATGATAAATGATTCTCCATTCCCTCATTTTCAATCTGCAGGTGTCTTTAGGTCTAAAATGAGTCTCTTGCAGGCAAGGTATAGATGAGCCTTTTAAAAAATATATATATGTTCTGACACATCTGTCTTTTGATTGAAGTGTTTAGCCCATTTACCTTCAGAGTAATTATTGATAGGTATGTATTTAGTGCCATTTTATTACTTGTTTTGTCATTGTTTCTGGAGATTTTCTCTGTTCCTTTCTAGTCTTTGTCACTTTTGGTCTTTCCTTTCCACTCAGGGTCCCCTTTATTATTTCTTGCTGGGCTGGCTTAGTGGTCACAAACTCCTTCAGTTTTTGTTTGTCTAGGAAACTCTTTATCTCTCTTTCTGCTTCTCCTCTCTACTTCTACTCTGAGTGATAGCATTGCTGGATAGAGTTCTTGGCTACAGATTTTTCCTATTCAGCAAGTTGAATATATCATGTCACTCTCTTCTGGCATGCCAAGTTTCTGTGGAGAGATCTGCTGCTAAACTTAAGGGTCTTTCCTTTTCAGTTAGGGACTCCTTTTGCCTTGCCGCTTCTAAGATTTTTTTCTTTATTGCTATATTTCATAAATTAAGCTACAATATTTTGGTGTTGGCCTGCTTTTGCTGATTTTGATGGGGGCTCTCTGTGCCTCCTAGATCTGGGTGTCTGTTTTTTCCCCCAGATTAGGGAAGTTTTCCCTAATAATTTCCTCAAATAAATTTTCCTCCCCCTTTTCTCTCTCTTCTTCTAGGACTCCTATAATACAAATGTTATTATGTTTGATAAAATCAGTGAGCTCCCTAAGTCTATTCTCATGTTGTGTAATTTTTTCTCTTTTGTTCAGCTTCATTATTTTCCATTATTTTATCTTCTATATCACTTGTTTGTTCCTCTGCTGTTGCATCAAGCCTGTTTTGAATCTCAGTTACTATATTTTTCATTTCTGATTGTTTTTTAAATCTCTTATCTCTGCAGTAAGGGCTTCCCTGAAGTCTTCCATTCTTTTCTCAAGCCTAGTTAGTATCGTTATGATCATTGTTTTAAATTCTCCATCAGGCACATTACCTGTATCTGTTTCACTTAGATCTCTGTCTGCGACCTTATTTTGTTCTTTCATTTCTGGTGAATTCCTCCAATTCCATAACTTAGCATTATGTCTAAGTCTCTGCCTTCTTCTCTGTGTTAGAAAATTCCATTATGTTTCCTGCTCCTGAAAGTCGTGGCTTTATGAAAGAGGTCATGTGTCCAGAGCCTGGCCCTTTAGGCAGTGTCTCTAGTGTGTAGCATGCACTCTGCTACTGTGTTTTGCCTGTTCTGTCCTTCAGGAGAGTCATCTGCAGAGGATCTCCTTGCCGGCAGTGGGCAGTGTTTGGTCCTGGCGAGAATGTGGCAAGTTTTAATTAGGGGTGCTCTGGTCTGCTTGTTAAATGAGACTTGATACTACTACTGCTAGAAGTGAGAACTTTCTGGTCAGGAGACCAGAAAGGGGTTTCTGCTGGTCTTCTGGGAAAGAGGCCTGACCTGCTGGGACCGAGGCAAACTTGACTGAGAAGGGCCGTCCCACCAGAGCACAGGGCTGTGGTACTTGGTGTGAGTAGTTTAGGCAGCCAATGTCAGCGCTGTGCTGCTTCCCACAGGTGGCTCTATGTTTACGCTGAGGGGCAGGGGAGGGAAATGACATCTGCCAGCTCCTTTGTTCCTGGAGAGGCGTGTCTGTAAACACCACCTCTCAGGGACATGCTCTAAGAAGTGAGAATAATCTCCCCACTGTGCGCTCCCAAGCATTCTTTGGGTCACTGTCTCTGCACCATCTATCCCAGGGTTGCTTGCCTGCCTACCTTCTCTCCAGGAGTAGGGCAGTGGCCCCAGGTCTCTATCCCAGCCAAGCCCACTGACCTTTTAATCTCCAATCTTTAAGCCCTGCTGGTTACAAGAACTCAAGAAAATCAGCTCGTCTCATTTTCTTAGCCAGTGGCTTTGGGGAAGTGATTTTCTCATGGATATCTCTGTGCACTCCTCTCTCTTGCCTTTCTCCATGACCAGGGCCCCCTCCCCTCCACAGCACCCATGACCCATTTCTTCCCCAAACCACACCTCTGCACTTTCTACCTTCTTCAACGTGGCCTCTTCTCTCACTTTAGTTGTGGAGTTTGTTCCATCAGTCTTCAGGTTGATTTCTGGTGTATTTATAGTGATCTGATAGTTATCTAGTTGTGTTTGTGGGACTAGATGAGCCTAGGGTCCTCCAACGATGCTGTCATCTTAGCTCCCCTCCTCCCACAGTGTAGTAAGATTTCATTTTTAAGTAATCTCTACACACAGCGTGAAGCTTAAACTTACAACCCTGAGATTGAGTCACATGCTCTACTGACTGAGCCAGCCAGGCAACACCTCCCTTCTTATATTTAAAAGAGAAAAATCCAGATAGAAAAACTAAATAAACATTAAGGACTTGAGATTAGATGACTCATTATATGACTTTTTGATGGACCTAGAGGAGATTTATAAAGTGTTCCTGATGACTGCATACTGTGGGGAGATGCCTCTCAGTAGCCATGTGGCAGTCAGGGAGCCATTGGCTTGGGAAACCCTCTGTTGTCCTCATCCATAAAATCATCCATATGTAATGTCCCTGTATAACCATATCTTCCAAAGCTCTACTAGAATTTTGTGAGTGAAAGAGCTTTGTAATCCATAAGTCACTGTACAGAAGCCAGTTATTAACTAAAATTTTAAATTATTACTTTGGATTCTACAATATATCTATTTATTTTCTAAGATAGGGAAGCTAGATTTCCCTCCCTTGAAGCTTCAGGCCCTAAATGGGATGAGGAAGGAGGAATTAGTGATAATCAGATTTGTATTCACAGTTCTAATCCATGGTCAACACAAATGACCCATCAATTACATATTGTTCATGAGTGAGTCTGAGTGGAGGAAGCAAGGACCTTCCCATGAGCCAGGAATACAGAAGAGCACTTTTTGAACTGGAGGGATATTAACGATGATATTCAAAGAGGATATAATATGATGGAGAGAGCAGGGAGTTAGGTGAGCCTAGGTTCAAACCCTAGCTCCGCAATTTATGAGCAGTAGGAACGTGGGTAAGTTACTAACACACTATTTCTTTGTCTATAAAATGAGAAAACAATACCTTCATTTTGACAGTCATAGTGGGGATTAGAAATGATGCATATAGAGCATTTATTCAGACTCCTAAGGCCACTGAAACAAATTACCACAAACTGGGTGACTTAAAACAAGAATCCGGGGTGCCTGGGTGGCTCTGTCGTTAAGTGTCTGCCTTTGGCCCAGGTCATGATCCCAGGGTCCTGCGATTGAGCCCCGCATGAGGCTCCCTCCTCTGCAGGAAGCATGCTTCTCCCTCTCCCACTCCCTTGTTTGTGTTCCCTCTCTCGTGGTCTCTCTCTTTCTGTCAAATAAATAAATGAAATCTTAAAACAAAAAAAAGCAAGAATTTACCCTTTCAGAGTTCAGAGGCCAGAAAATTAAAATCAAGGTGTTGGAGGGCCACTCTCCTTCCTAAGGCCCTAGGGGAGAATCCCCTCCTTGCTTTTTACAGCTTCCAGGAGTTCCACCCCATTCTTGCCTTCTGGACAGACAATTCCAGTCTCTGCTTCTATCATCACCTGGTCTCACCCTCTTTTCCTATGTCTCTCTTTTAGGGTCCATCCGGATGATCTAGGATAATCTCATCTCGAAATCCTTAACTTAATGGCATCTGCAAAGACCCTTTTCCCAAATAAGGTCATATGCACAGCTTCCAGGGATTAGAACATGGACTACCTTTAGGAGGGAGGGGGCAGACACTATTTAATCCACCACAGCATCTAATATGTACCCAGCATAGAGCAACCACTCAATATATAAGCCTCTGCTCAATAATTAGCTGCTAGAATAATAGTTATTATTACCATTCTCAGTGTGGAAGAACAGGGCTTTCATCACCCTCACCCGTCCTTCCTTCTTTCCTAGTCTCACTCCTGGTGGGAAGAGAGACTAACCTGAATAACACATCAAAGCAATGTTATGGGAGTGACCATATTTACCAGGAGGGGTGTGTGTTTGTTTTGTAGGTGTTCCGCCATGACAAATCTAAAAGACCAAGTCTACCTCTAAAGAAGACTGTTTATAAGCCACCATCTTCTCATCTTCTCAGGAAAAGTCATCTCCAGAGCCTTGACCTCCCACAAAAGAGGGAGCCAAGATGGGAATGGGGAGCAGCATGGTGGAAGGACTAAAAACAAAGAGGGAGAAAACCAATGGGGGAGGAATCCCCAGATGCTTGATTCAAGCTGACTGTGCAGGAAAAGGAACAAATATTTGCAGCCATTATTTGGACTTCATATGCGTTTCTTATGAGATGCTGGTAAATATTTTTATAAAGATGGATTACAGCTGTACACCTGAGCCCCCTCCCAATCCAGTCCAACTCCTACACTTAAAAGCTTTCTAGTCTCCTCTTCCCCTCCCTGCATCTTAGATTTTCCAGAGTACATGGTATACTCAAGCTTCCCTCCCCAAGTTCACTTGTTCAAATGCACCTGGAAGGTCCTCCATCTGATTCCTGTTTTTGAGACTTTAGTTGGAGACCAGACAAAAACAAGAGGGCTTGGTGGGAGTGGAGACAAAGTCAAATGGCCTCTGCATTCTGTGGGGTTTGTTAATTTCTTGGGCTTTACATTACTCTCCATATCCTTCCCTCAATCCCTCTATCCTTTCACCATCCTTTGTTCAACCCCGTTCCCATGCTTTAGATCCAATCCTCACATCAGAGAACCCAGCCAAAACCCCGTCTCACTCCCAGACTCTAGGTCAGCCTCAGTTTTGGTCAATAGGAAAGTCTGGAAGGCAGAGTGGAGCAGCATCTCAACATTTGTCCCTGGTTGTAATCCCTGGACTATTTGTAACTTGTGGTCTTTGCTGGTTGTTTCCCATTTGCTTACCCCAAATCTGCTCTCTCTCACCCTGCTCTTACTCAAAATCTGCTCTCTGTTACCCTGACTCCTGTGGAATGCCTCACATAGGCTCCATTGCCAGATGACTTTCAGCTGGGTTTGACTGATGAGAGGCACTGGCAGGAGGTGGAGAGTAGTAGTAAAAAGAGGTCAGGGACTTACCTGCTCCCTTGGCACACCTTCTGGCATCCCTCATGACTATGGTTCTTTCCAGACTATTGTTCTTCTACAACTCAGTTCCCACTGGGCCCAGGTATACTACTTTCCTCCCTTAGCCCTTCAGCCATAAGGATGGTAACAACCTTCCACTGTTGGTTATCTGTGGGTACTTCATGATCTTATATGCTTCCTTGACATTGACCATGAAGTCTCTTCATTCGCACATTCTCCTAGCAGGATCCTTACCAGTGTGTGGTCAAGTCATCTTCTCCCTTCTCCTTAATTGTTCATCTTCATTCCCCACCTGATATTTTGGTTGTCTCTGGGGAAAGGGTTAGTGGATACTGGACTCTGCCACCCAGATCTCTCTTTTAGGATTGTGGTACTCACTCTCCTGTTGGGTGGGGGAGGGGTGTTGGTGGTGTTCAAGGCTGACAGTGCTCATGGCTTCTCATGGCTGACAGTGCTCAGTGCTCATGGCTTTTGTGCTTCTTCAGGAATTTTCCTCAGCAAAAGAGCCACCTTGCCCAGGGTCACACCCTTCGTCAAAAATGGTCCACCTCCTTGAGAATCACTACAACAGGCCCCTCCCCCAGAAGATCAACAAGAAATCCAGCCAAGACCAAGTTAACTTACCAAGAGAACAGCACAATTCCACGGGAGGAGAAAGCAAAGCATGGAATCCATGGCTTTCTCCCCATGATTCTTTAGTCTTACAAAGTTAATTTATTTTTTAAAATTTTATTATTTTCCTTCTGCTAAATTTTTTTTAACTTTTACCCTTTCCTCCTTTAACTTTTTTTTTAAGATTTTATTTATTTGTTTGTTAGAGAGAGAGAGAGAGAGAGTGAGCACAGGCAGACAGAGTGGCAGGCAGAGGCAGAGGGAGAAGCAGGCTCCTTGCCGAGCAAGGAGCCCAATGCGGGACTCGATCCCAGGACGCTGGGATCATGACTTGAGCCAAAGGCAGCCGCTTAACCAATTGAGCCATCGAGGCGTCCCTCCTCCTTTAACATTTTTTAACTAGTTTATCTTAACAATACCTTTTCATAAAAAAAGAATCTTTTTTGAACCTTCATTATTATAGTCATATATTCATTGTATCTAACTTTATTTTTTGTATACACATAGGGTTTTTTCTTCTAGAAAATTTGGGGTACAACTTCTTCTAATAGATCAAAATACACCTTAATCTAGCACCGGGCTTGTTCTAGTCTCTAGCCCAAGCAATTCCCTCCACTTCCTTTTTCTTTATTCTCCCAACCAACTTACTTAACACCTCCTTTTTCAGAAATTACTAAAAAATTTTTTTTCATCTTTATAGTCATATTCCATCCCTTCATTGTGTTTACCCTTGTATATGTTTTTCATTCTTTAAAATTTTGGGAGGTAGTTTCTTCTAAGAGACCAAAATACTCCCAAAATTAAGTGGGTGACCCTGTTCTAGTCACCAGTCTAATATATATATATATATATATATATATATATATATATATGTTATATATATATACATACACATACATGCACATATATATTTTTTTTCTTTTTTACATTTTTTTCATTATTTGTTATCTTTCTAAATTTTTTTCCTAAGCTTCCTTTTACCCTCTTTCTCCCCCCCCACAATTAGGGGTCTCTTCTGATTTGGTTAAAGCACATTTTCCTGGGGTCTTTGCCACCCTTTTAGTAATTTATTTGCTCCTTCATATATTCTTATCTGGACAAAATGACAAGGAGGAAAAACTCACCACAAAAATAAAAGAAAAAGAGGCAGTACCAAAGGCTAGAGACCTAATCAATACGGACATTGGTAATATGTCAGATCCAGAGTTCAGAATGACGATTCTCAAGGTTCTAGCCGGGCTCAAAAAAGGCATGGAAGATATTAGAGAAACCCTGTCCAGAGAAATAAAAGCCCTTTCTAGAGAAATAAAAGAACTAAAATCTAAACAAGTTGAAATAAAAGAACTAAAATCTAAACAAGTTGAAAAGCCCTTTCTAGAGAAATAAAAGAACTAAAATCTAAACAAGTTGAAAAAAGCTGTTAATGAGATGCTATAAAAAATGGAGGCTCTTATTGCTAGGATAAATGAGGCAGAAGAGAGAATTAGTGATATAAAAGACCAAATGACAGAGAATAAAGAAGCTGAGCAAAAGAGAGACAAACAACTACTGGACCACAAGGGGAGAATTCGAGAGATAAGTGATACCATAAGTTGAAACAACATTAGAATAATTGAGATTCCAGAAGAAAAAGAAAGAGAGAGGGGAGCAGAAGGTATATTGGCGAGAATTATCATAGAGAATTTCCCTAATATGGCAAAGGGAACAAGCATCAAAATCCAGGAGGTGCAGAGAATCCCCCTCAAAATCAATAAGAATAGGTCCACACCCCATCATCTAATAGTAAAATTTACAAGTCTTAGTGACAAAGAGAAAATCCTGAAAGCAGCCTGGGACAAGAAGTCTGTAACATACAATGGTAAAAATATTAGATTGGCAGCAGACTTATCCACAAAGACCTGGCAGACCAGAAAGAACTGGCATGATATATTCAGAGCACTAAATGAGAAAAACATACAGCCAACAATACTATATCCAGCTAGGCTATCTTTGAAAATAGAAGGATAGATAAAAAGCTTCCAGGACAAACAAAAACTGAAAGAATTTGCAAATACCAAACCAGCTCTACAGGAAATATTGAAAGGGGTCCTCTAAGCAAAGAGAGACCCTAAAAGTAGTAGGTCAGAAAGGAACAGAGACAATATACAGTAACAGTCACCTTACAGGCAATACAATGGCACTAAATTCATATTTCTCAATAGTTACCCTGAACATAAATGGGCTAAATGCCCCAATCAAAAGACACAGGGTATCAGAATGGATAAAAAACCAAAACCCATCAATATGTTGCCTACAAGAAACCCTTTTTAGACCCAAAAACACCTCCAGATTTAAAGTTAAGGGGTGGAAAACAATTTACCATGCTCATGGACATCAAAAGAAAGCTGGGGTGGCAATCCTTATATCAGATCAATTAGATTTTAAGCCAAAGACTATAATAAGAGATGAGGAAGGACACTTCATCATACTCAAAGGGTCTGTCCAACAAGAAGATCTAACAATTTTAAATATCTATGCCCCTAACATGGGAGCAGCCAACTATATAAACCAATTAATAACAAAATCAAAGAAACATATCAACAATAATACAAGAATAGTAGGGGACTTTAACACCCCCCTCACTGAAATGGACAGATCATCCAAGCAAAAGATCAACAAGGAAATAAAGGTCTTAAATGACACACTGCACCAGATGCACATCACAGATATATTCAGAACATTCCATCCCAAAGCAACAGAATACACATTCTTCTCTAGTGCACATGGAATATTCTCCAGAATAGATCACATCCTGGGTCATAAATCAGGTCTCAACAGGTATCAAAAGATTGGGATCATTTCTCCATATTTTCAGACCACAATGCTCTGAAGCTAGAACTCAATCACAAGAGGAAATTTGTGAACCCAAATACATGGAGACTAAACAGCATCCTTCTAAAGAATGAATGGGTCAACCAGGAAATTAAAGAATTGAAAAAACTCGTGGAAACAAATGATAATGAAAACACAATGGTTCAAAATCTGTGGGACAAAGCAAAGGCTGTATCCTAAGTCCTAAGAGGAAAATAAATAGCGATGCAAGCATTTCTCAAGAAACAAGAAAGGTCTCAAATACACAATCTAACCCTACAACTAAAGGATCTGTAGAAAGAACAACAAAGAAAGCCTAAACCCAGCAGGAGAAGAGAAATAATAAAGATCAGAGCAGAAATCAATGAAATAGAAACAAACAAACAAAAAAAACCCCAATAGAACAAATGAACGAAACTAGGAGCTGGTTCTTTGAAAAAATTAATAAGATTGATAAACCCCTGGCCAGACTTATCCAAAAGAAAAGAGAAAGGAACCAAATAAATAAAATCATGAATGAAAGAGGAGAGATCACAACCAACACCAAAGAAATATAAACAAATATAAGAACATATTATGAGCAACTCTACACCAGCAAATTTGACAATCTGGAAGAAATGGATGCATTCCTAGAGACATATAAACTGCCAAAACTGAACCAGGAAGAAACAGAAAACCTGAAAAGATCCATAACCAGTAAGGAGATTAAAACAGTCATCAAAAATCTCCAAACAAACAAAAGCCCAGGGCCAGATGGCTTCCCAGGGGAATTCTACCAAACATTTAAAGAAGAATTAATTCCTATTCTCCTGAAACTGTTCCAAAAAATAGAAATGGAACGAAAACTTCCAAACTCATTTTATAAGGCCAGCATCACCTTGATCCCAAAACCAGACAAGGATCCCATCAAAAAAGAGAATTACAGACCAACATCCTTGATGAACACAGATGTGAAATTTCTCACCAAAATACTAGCCAATAGGATCCAACAGTACGTTAAAATGATTATTCACCAAGACCAAGTGGGATTTATTCTAGGGCTGCAAGGTTGGTTCAACATCCAGAAATCAATCAATGTGATACAATACATTAATAAAAGAAAGAACAAGAACCATATGATACTCTCAATAGATTCTGAAAAAGCATTTGACAAAGTACAGCATCCCTTCCTGATCAAAACTCTTCAAAGTGTAGGGATAAAGGGCACATACCTCAATATTATCAAAGCCATCTATGAAAAACCCACCGCAAGTATCATTCTCAATGGAGAAAAACTGAGAGCTTTTCCGCTAAGGTCAGGAATATGGCAGGGATGTCCATTATCACCACTATTCAACATAGTACTAGAAGTCCTAGCCTCAGCAATCAGACAGCAAAAAGAAATTAAAGGCATCCAAATCAGCAAAGAAGAAGTCAAACTATCGCTCTTTGCAGATGATATGATACTTTATGTGGAAAACCCCAAAGACTCCAGTCCAAATCTGCTAGAACTTGTACAGGAATTCAGTAAAGTGTCAGGATATAATTCAACGCACAGAAATCATTTGCATTTCTTTAAACCAACAACAAGACAGAAGAAAGAGAAATTAAGGAGTCAGTCCTACTTATAATTGTACCCAAAACCATAAGATACCTAGGAATAACCCTATCCAAAGAGGCAAAGAATCTGTACTCAGGAAACTATAAAGTACTCATGAAAGAAATTGAGGAAGACACAAAGAAATGGAAAAATGTTCCATGCTCATGGATTGGAAGAACAAATATTGTGAAAATGTGTATGCTACTTAAAGCAATCTACACATTTAATACAATCCCTATAAAAATCCCACCTAATTTTTTCAAAGAAATGGAACAAATAATCCTAAAATTTATATGGAACCAGAAAAGACCTCAAATAGCCAGAGGAGTAGTTGAAAAAGAAAGCCAAAATTGGTGGCATCACAATTCCAGACTTCAAGCTGTATTACAAAGCTGTCATCATCAAGACAGTATGGTACTGGCACAAAAACAGACAGATAGATCAATGGAACAGAATAGAGAGCCCAGAAATAGACCCTCAACTCTATGGTCAACTCATCTTCCACAAAGCAGGAAAGAATATCCAATGGAAAAAAGACAGCCTCTTCAACAAATGGTGTTGGGAAAATTGGACAGCCACATGCAGAAAAATGAAATTGGACCATTTCCTTACACCACACATGAAAATAGACTCAAAATGGATGAAGGACCTCAACGTGAGAAAGGAATCCATCAAAATCCTTGAGGAGAACACAGGCAGCAACCTCTTCGACCTCAACCGCAGCAACTTCTTCCTAGGAACAACGCCAAAGGCAAGGGAAGCAAGGGAAAAAATGAACTATTGGGACTTCATCAAGATTAAAAGCTTTTGCACAGCAAAGGAAACAGTCAACAAAACCAAAAGACAACTGACAGAATGGGAGAAGATATTTGCAAAGGACATATCAGATAAAAGGCTAGTATCCAAAATCTATAAAGAGCTTAGCAAACTCACCACCCAAAGAACAAATAATCCAATCAAGAAATGGGCAGAGGACATGAACAGACATTTCTTGAAAGAAGACATCCAGATGGCCAACAGACACCTGAAAAAGTGCTCCACTTCGCTCAGCATCAGGGAAATACAAATCAAAACCACAATGAGATACCTACCACCTCACACCAGTCAGAATGGCTAAAATTAACAAGTCTGGAAATGACAGATACCAGCGAGGATGCAGAGAAAGGGAAACCCTCCTACACTGTTGGTGGGAATGCAAGTTGGTGCAACCACTCTGGAAAAGAGCATGGAAAAAAGTTGAAAATAGAGCTACCCCATGACCCAACAATTGCACTACTGGGTATTTACCCTAAAGATTCAAATGTAGTGATCTGAAGGGGCACGTGCACCCGGATGTTTATAGCAGCAATGTCCACAATAGCCAAACTATGGAAAGAACCTAGATGTCCATCAACAGATGAATGGATAAAGAAGATGTGGTTTATATATACAATGGAATACTATGCAGTCATCAAAAGAAAGGAAATCTTTCCATTTGTGACAACATGGATGGAACCAGAGGGTATTATGCTTAGTGAAATAAGTCATCGGAGAAAGACAATATCATATGATCTCCCTGATATGAGGAAGTGGAGATGCAACGTGGAGGGTTTGGGGGTAAGAAAAGAATAAAAGAAACAAGATGGGATCAGGAGTGAGACTCTTAATCTCACAAAACAAACTGAGGGTGGCCAGGGGGAGGAGGGTAGGGAGAGGGTGGTGGGGTTATGGACATCGGGGAGGGGATGTGCTTTGGTGATTGCTGTGAAGTGTGTAGACCTGGCGATTCACAGACCTGTACCCCTGGGGCTAATAATACATTATATATTATTAAAAAATTTTTTAAATTAAAAAAGTATAAATAATTTTTTTTAAAAAGGTCCACCTCCAGTGAGCCAATGACTGATCAGTGAGGAGAGGGCTGAGGTTTATAAAGTAAAATCTCCTTGCCAGGGTTGTACAACACTGAAGGGCCTTTCCAGCTCCAGCACTCCATGCGAGATTGGCTGAAGATTTCAATGACACTGCATTGCTATTCAACTCCTTGCCCTTCATTGTGCTTGCCCTCCTTCATCAGTGCTGTTCCTGACAGCACTCCCCAGTGAACTTCTTGGGCACATTATCTCCATCATAGTGTCTGTTTCCTAAGAACCTGTCCTGAGACAATGAGTTCCTGACTAAAGACCAAGAAGTAGTGGCTCCATGCTGCTAGCCTTTGATGACAGTGCCTACCACACTAGACCAAATTTCCTTCTGTCAAGTCCTAACCACAGTTTGCCACTCACCTGTCTGGATCTCCCACTTGCTCCCCACTCCTCAGAAATTTGATTAGTTGGTTCTCTCTCCCTCTGTGATTACAGAGTCCAGTGTCTTTCATTTGAACCATCTCATCACCAACTGACCTCTAGTGCTGATGTTCTTTCTCATAAAATAATTAAGATGGTTGTCAGTTCACACTATGTGTTGGGCACATAGGAAAAAAGGTTTAGATCTAGATTCAGAGATAAATCTAAAGATGGATCTAAATATAGATAAATAAAATATTTCAAAATTAATAATAATTGGATTTTAGCCATGTCTTTACTTGCATTTGTTTATTTCTTATACCTGAGTAAAATTAAGTTGACTAACTTTGATATAGCATGCATAGAATGCTCCCATTACAATAAAAGTAGTTCTGTATCTATCTGCAAATATACAGAGAAAGATATACACCTGATTTTATTTATGACCTGTGAGATTTGAGGTACTTTCTGAATTTTCTTCTGCATGTTGAAATTCCTGAAAATGAAAATTATTCTTCCAAAAATACTGAAGTGATTTTTCTGTAGAAAAACAAAACAGAACAGAACAGAAAAATGCAAATCCTTAATTCATTAATTTGACCAGAATAATCAGGATCTGTGTACCAGCTCACATCAGCCAGATTCACAGAAAAATCAGAATTGCAGTATATTAATTAACATACCCATTCCTAGATTTAAGATACATCACCCAGAGAAGGCATCTACTTTTGGGGGACTATATTTACTCAGGATTTTAAACTACATATTAGAGGGTTGCTTAATAGAAGAGCACAGAATTAGAGAAAAGACAGTAGGTCTATTTTTTTTTTTAGGGAATTTCTTTGAAATTGTCATTGGCTAATGATTTGTCCTTCACTGAAGCAATTATTCTTTGTAAAGAACTGTTTTCTCACCCTAAAATCAAGACTCCATCTTCCCATCTTAAATATTTACTAGAAGGTATAGTTTCCCAAGACTATGGTTAATATCGCTTTCACTGGAGGACTTTCCAAATCACAAATGCAAAAAGGTCATTTTTGGCAAGATCGTCTTCAGCTCAAACATAAATTTAACATCCATGGTAGCTATGATATCAGAAGTTGGCATCTCATACTTATCTCTGCAACCTTGGGTTTATCTCATGAGGGGGGTGGTTGAGACTTCTCAGTACTGAATATATCCTGTTCATGAGGAGCAAAAAGAGTATATGCAATATAAGGAAGTAGAGCCTGGGGGACCTTTTTCCTTTTTGAAAATTTAATGAAAAACATAAGTTAAATTAAATTTAATCCAAGGCTTAAAAAGTGATTAATTATTGTCAGTATATCTCATATCTTTCTTTATTAGAAAGAAATAAACATTCCACTCCTTTCTTGCATTGCCTTGGGTTGAACTTTTTTGTGGGGGAGAAGGAGGCAGAGATTTTCCACGCCACTAGTATAAATGCTGCAGCATGTTTTAGTGCCATAATTTAGAAACTCAGCTGAAGACCAGGAGATATTTGTCTCTGGGCAAGGACTATCTTACTCTAAATTTTAAGTAACTAAATCACAATGTATCAAATAAATTTAAGTTTTTTAAAAAAAATTATAATTCTATTAAATTTACATATATGAACTTCGAATCCTAGTAGGTTAGAATTCTAGCTCTCCTGTTTTCTAGCTACAAACCCAGTGTAAAATAAAAATCCTTTATTTACTTCATTTATAAAACAGCAAAAATGTCACTTACCTACTTTTTAGGGTTTTCCTAATGCTTGCAAAGTAATATAAAATGTTGAGAGTACATACTACAAGCTGAATAAATGAAATCCATTTGATAATCAAGTTGTTTAGAAGGGCTCATCCAACTAAGAGTTCACCAAATTTTTGTTTGAGAGTAGCTTTTCTCCTGTTTCCCATTTCTCAAATTACTGACCACACTTGGAGTAGTAGATCAGAAGACAGAAGTACAGGTAATATCTAAGCCATTCTCAATTGAAATTCGGAGTTAAGCACAAACATATCCACTTACATTTACCTGGCTATCTTCCCAGAATGAATGCACTGTAATAATGCATACAAACACATGCATATTCATAATGTATTTTACACATTAATATAAAGCATTCAAGGACATGGAACATGTTCGTTCTCCACATCTGTTTTTGTCTTCTTCCTAATTCCTTCCATCCCTTAAGAATTTGGGCTCTTTTCTCTCTTTACTTTTCTTTTTTTTTTTTTTTTTTAATCAGGAGAACCATGGGCTTTGCTAGGCAAATGTTTCTCCAAGTTCTAGTTCCCATCAGTATCTTTTTCCAGAGCTACAGACTGCTTCCAACTACTTATTTGGCATCTCCGTCCTGATGGCACCCTAAATGGACTATACCCAAAGTTCCATTCATCATCTTATTCCTCCCAAATAGCATCTCCTTCAGTGAATCTTGTGTCTAAAATTGGAAATGAGCTGGTTTTGACTCTTCCTCTCCTGATACCCTATGCTAACCGGTTAATTTGAAGTCCTCTGCCACAATGTCTTAATTATCTAGTCTCTCCTTCCCTTTCCTGTTTCTACCTTTCTACTGAGAAAGTCTCACCTCAAGTTTTATAACAACCTCCTAAATGCTTTCCCTACCTCCAGCCCCCTTCCATTATAACCTGACCTTCAGGTTATAACCTGAATGAACCTTCCTAAATCACAAATATAATAATTTGCTTTCATTCTCAAAATCTGCCATTGTGAAACAGAGTAAATACAAACTCAGGCTTGGCATCTGAGGTTTCCTACCAGATGTCACCAGGTTATCTTTTGAGCCCTATCGCCCTCAATTCTTTTGACCCTGAGGGTGCATAAATGAATGGCCCCACAAAAGCAGATCTAGCTTGCACGTGTAATTTTCTTTGACCCACAAATGGTTTTATACATTTGGAATTAGTTGCTTATTTCACTTAGTGGCTCACATTTACACATTGCCACATGACACAAAGCTAGGCAGGGAGTGACCTCTTAAATGGAGAAACATGCCCCAATTAACCACAGCCTTCATCTGATTGGTGTGCTACCTCTCTACCTAGTCCTGGCTGGGTGCCTATAACCATGTGAATTGATGACACTTCCCCTATACTACCTAGTGTCCCAGCCAAATGCATCATTCCCAAATGCAGAGCATATCTTTGCTTATGTTATTCCAGCTTTCTAGAAATGCCCTCTTCCTCCATCTTTCCTGTCTTTAAGGTTCATTTCAAACACTGTTACCTTCTGTGAAGCTTTCTCTGACCACCCTGCTGGATGTTACTGCCCTGATTTTGAAGCTCAGTAACACTTTGTAGTTCTTTTCTCTTATGGCCTGTATCCCACTCTTCACTGGATCAGTCATTGGTATTCTTGATTTCTTCCCATATCTCAGGGACGTGTATTGATGGATGTGTATCCCCCACTCCTCAAGGCTTTTTGAATGTGGGTTTTTCTCTTGACCTAGACCTTCCTTCCTCCTCCCTATAGTGATGGATCTAGTCTCCATCTCTCCCTTCAGGGATCAGCCTGTCCACACAGTGGAAATGCCTTGCTCTACTTGGCAGAAAAGGCCCTGATGTGTTGACCTTGTCAACAATGTATGAATGTGTACATTTGTCCAACTCTGAAGTTCAGGATCAGGAGCCCCACTGTTGCTACACATCTAAGACAGGATTTTCCTTCCAGGTTTTAACAGCAAACAAAGCTAATATTTTCATCTGCTCGAATACTTCTCTCACAACTATTTTCAAACTCGAGCAGGGAATAGGAGGGATTTTTATTGGGCATCCCTAATCCCAATAATGATTCACTTTGTCTTGAATCTTCTGCAGCAACTAGCAAAGTCGTTCACTCTACAGACAGGCATTCAAAACACATGTATCAAATTGAATTGAAGGATATAATCAGTGTGTATAAAATTCATGGAATGTAATTTCTCTCATGTCATGTCCCCCCAAACCATAACTTAAATGTCTTTTTGTAGCTGTTAATGAAATGCAAATGATTCTGTATATTACATAAAATATTTATTTCCTATTTACATTTACATTTCTATGTAAATCATTGCACATCATACCACATATCAAAAAAAGAAAAAGAAAGGAAAAAATATATAAACCTTAGATATCAGTGAAGAAAGCATTGCATGTGATGTGATACTTATCAGCAGTCTCGCAGGTCTCGTTTCTTGCTCTTTTTGGATTTTCTAGTAGTTTCTTGACGAATGGTATCATACTCCAGTATGGCCATTTTGGAAAGTCTCTGTAAGTACTGAGATGATGCTCCAGCAAGAGGATCACTGAAGCTGGAACCTGCGAAGAAAAATATATCATCTATTAAAATTAAGCACATAATATTTTCTAAATGATATTCTCTAAAATATAGGGCACACAAAAACTCTCTTCCTCAAATGACCATTAAATACTGCTAGTTCTCGGTATATCACATTTGTTGAAGTAAAAATAGAAAGTATTTACTTTCTAAAGTAATGTGATATCAAATCATCTCAAAACAATTTAACTAGGGGTCTCTGGGTGGCTCAGTCAGCTGGGCATCTGACTATTGATTTGGTTCAGATCATAATCTCAGGGTCAAGGGATTGACCCCTGCATAGGACTCCACTCAGCAGGGTGTGGGAGTGGGTCTGCTTGAGATTCTCCCTCTCCCTCTCTGATTCACCCTCTTCTCATGATCTCTCTCTAATAAATAAATAAACTTTTTAAAAAATATAACTAAGGGACGCCTGGGTGGCTCAGTTGGTTAAGCAGCTGCCTTCGGCTCAGGTCATGATCCCAGCATCCTGGGATCAAGTCCCACATGGGGCTTCTTGCCAAGCAGGGAGCCTGCTTCTCCCTCTGCCTCTGCCTGCCACTCTGTCTGCCTGTGCTCACTCTCTCTGACAAATAAATAAATAAAATCTTTTTAAAAAAGTAACTAAAAAACTGTACTGTTTGTATTTAATTATATAAAACTCAATCTGAGTCTATAATGTACTTTTTAAAACATGGGATGGCTGTGGAATTTATTCCAAAGCAAAAGATACAGTCCATAAATAATTAACTTATTTCATGTTTCATACCTTGCATGCTCATCAAGTTATTTTCTCCAAATATACCATTTCTTATAAATGCTAAGTTTAGTAAAATAGTAAAATTGTAAAGGAAAATGAATCATTCATTAACTGAATAGCATTACTCAAGTTTCTATTATGGAGTGGTAGTAATAATAAGAAGAGATATATCAAATGATCTCTCTGTGTCAAGTACTTACATTTATTCCAGCCACATAACACTATGAAGTAGGCAACTAGTACTATCTTGGAGCACAGATATAAAAAGAAGATTTAATGGGGTTAAAAAAACTTGTCCAAGGGCAAAGGATTTGAATTCAGATTCATCAAATTCAAACTTCCCATGCAATCACTACATATTGCCCTAAACATGTAAAGATATATAAATACTTCTATTTCAAAACATATAAAACTTTGAAAATAATATACTGATTCAAACTGTTTTAAAATATTATTTAATTTCAAATGGTGAAGTGTCAAAAAATCTATCTACAATTCTCTAGTGTGGTTATTTTTGGTTCGTTTTGTTATTTGAGTGTAAACATATGTAGGAAGTTCAGAGAAGGAGAGAGGATAGAGGGGAAGAATATGATCGGGATACATGTTCTTAGTGGTATGATGAACCTAACACTTAGAAACTCTCTGGCTACAAATTAACTGGATTCTAGATATTAAGCAAATGTCAAAAAATTTCAAAAATCGGGACGCCTGGGTGGCTCAGTTGGTTAAGCAGCTGCCTTCGGCTCAGGTCATGATCCCAGCGTCCTGGGATCGAGTCCCACATCAGGCTCCTTGCTTGGCAGAGAGCCTGCTTCTCCCTCTGCCTCTACCTGCCACTCTGTCTGCCTGTGCTCGCTCTCTCTCTCTCTAACAAATAAATAAATTAAAAAAAATTTCAAAAATCTTCAAAACTTCATACAAACCAATGCAATTAAGATGGAAGTTGTTAACAATAAGATAAATTTAAAATTCTCAAATAGAAATTTAAACAACACATTCTAGATTACTCAGCAGCCAAAAAAAGAAATCAAAATAAGTATTAAAATATTCATAACCAAATTATAAGAAAACATTATAAAACTTGTGTGATACAGCAAAAGTTGTACATAGACAGGTTTACACTTCAAATTTCTATGTTAGAAAAGGTTTGAAAATTAAAATATTAGGTATAAGATACATATTAGGAAAATAATACACCCAAAGAACATAGTAGAAGACAGATAATATAGGAAAGAGAAGAAATCAATGAAGTAGAAAACCAATTTACAATAAGAAATATTTTTTAGAAGATGAGTTCTTCATTGAAGAGAATGATAAAGAAGAAAAGCCTCTGGTGAGATTAATCAAGAAAAAAACACAGAAAGCACAAGTAAATAATATTAAAAGAAGAGGGACACGTATAGCAAGTGACTCTTGATCTCAGTCAGGGTTGTGAGTACAAGCGCAAGTGACTCTTGATCTCAGGGTTGTGAATACAAGCCCCACGTTGGGTATAGAGATTACTTAAAAATAAAATCTTAAAAAAAAGAAGAAGGGATGCCTGGGTAGCTTGGTTGAGCGTCTGCCTTCGGCTCAGGTCATGGTCTCAGGGTCATGAGACTGAGTCCCATGTCAGGTTCCCTGCTTAGCAAGGAGTCTGCTTTTCCCTTTCCCTCTGCCCCTACCCCTGTTTGTTCTCTCTCTCTCTCTGTTTCTCTGACAAACAAAACCTTTAAAAAAATAAGTGAAAAGGCTGATAAAGTTAATTACATGGAAATAAAAAACTTCAAAAAGAAAGAAGAGGGATAGAAGTACAGATTAAACAAAAACTAAACTTTATGCCAATATATCTGAAAACTTAGACAAAATGCAAAAAATTTTAGAAAATAAAACTTACCAAAGTTGATTGAAGGATTAGAATGCCTTAAAAATCCTAAAATTAAAATGGTTGAATCAATATTAAAGTAATAATTCTTGCTTTGTTGTCTATTTTGTTTGATGTTAGTATACCTACACAATCTTTCTTTTTATTAATGTTTGCATGATTTGTATTTTTCCAACCTTGCACTTTTGATCTTTCTTGCCCTTAAATTTAAGGTATGCCTCTTGCAAGCAACATACATTTTTCTCAGTCTGATACTTTTTTTTAATTGAAATATTTAGTCTGTTTATATCTAATGTAATTGTTGTTTTGTTTAATTTTGAATCTTCAATCTTGCTAATTGTTTTCTATTTGTCCTATATGCTTTATGTTTCTTTTTTCCTCCTCTCTTGTCCTCTTTTGAAATGACCAAGTATTTTCTCATTTTATATTTCCCCTCTCTATGAGCTTGTTACTTGTATTATTTTATTATTATTTTACTGGTTACCATATAGATTATCATGTATCTCTTTGACACATTACAATCTACTTTATATTAGTTATTTTACCATTTTTCAGAGAATGTGAGTATCTTACAACATTTTAACTCCACATAGGCCCCATCCTACCTCTGTGCTACTATTGTCAAGTATTTTATTTCTACATAGATTTTAAACTTCATAATACTACTGCTACTGCTTCTCATTCTTTAGCAGTTGTTGTACTTCCTTTTTGTATCACTTCTTCCTTAATATTTTTTAGTGAAGCTCTGCAGACAATAAATTCTCTCAACTTCTATTTGAATGAAAATGTATTTGTTTCACTTTTACTTTTAAGGGTATTTTCACTGGGTATCCAATTCAATTTGACAGTTATCTCTTTTAGCCCTTGAAAATGCTATTCCATTGTCTACACTTAAAAAGTCAGTTGTATTTCTTACCAGTGCACCTTTGAAGGTAACATATCTTTTCTCTGTTTTCTTGTTTTGTGTGTGTGTTTTTTTAACTTATTCTTTTTATTATGATGTGCCTAGCTGTGGTTTTCTTTGTCTCTATCCTGTTGAGAACTCACAGAACTTGCTGAATCCTTGGCTTTGTATTTTTCATCAAAATTGGGAACTTATTATGTAAATACTGTTTCTGTCCTACCCTTTTTATTCTGGAATTAGATTTACACATGTGTAAAGCAGGTTTATCTTGTCACATAATGACTTGCACACTCTCTTCTGTATTATTTTTTTCTTCCTCCACTTTAATTGGGTATTTTCTAATGAACTTTCATTTTACAAATCCTTTCATCTGTTGCTTTCCATTTCTCCCCCAACTTTACTGCAGAATATTTCACTAATAAAAATTGTATATATTTAAGGTTTACAACAAGATGACCCAATATACGTATATACTGTGAAGTGATTGCTACAATTAAGTTAATTAACACATCCATCACCTCACATAGTTATCTTTTCTGAGAAAGTAACTGGGTTCTCAACTGGGAAGATGAGAACACTTGAGACTTGCTCTCTTAGCAGATTTCGGTATACAATTTACTATTATTAACTATAGTCACCATGCTGTACATTGGATCCCCAGAACTTATTCATCTTAGAACTGTAATTTTGTACCATCATCTCCCCATTCGCCCCACTCAAAACCCTGGTAACCACCATTCTATTCTGTATGTTTGACTTTTTTAAATTTAATTTAATTTTTTTTT